>SZWC01005444.1:0-87940 GCA_023375785.1 Penium margaritaceum | reverse complement strand
AACCAATCGGGGGCCTTGTTGCACGTCACGGAAGGATAATGTGTGTGACATGTGGCAAGAGTTTGATGAGTACTCTCATCAAACCGGGTAGCAGTTTGACAACCCGTACGAAGCGCATCCACTGTCGGACCTTCCGAGGAGCCCACGTTCTGGCACATCCTTGCCATGCAGTTCACCAGCCGAACTTCACTCTGCCCGACTCAGCCGCCATGGCTGGGAGGGGTAAGCAGCCCACGTGTGCACAAGTGGCTGCTTCACCTAAGCTCCCACTACTCTCCGGGGACTTCCTCGTCCGGGCGCTCAGCAAGTTCTTCCGACCCGTACCTACGCAGGCAGGCTACCCTGGGTTTCAGTGTGGAGCCTGCGGTGTCATCAAGGCAGGCGGTTCAGACCGCATGCGCGGTCATGTCGGAGCAGCCGTGCACAACATCGTGATGTACGGGGAGAAAAGGGCGAAGAAGCTGACAAGTAAGATCAAGCAGGCTGTGGAGGAGGAGGCTGGTGACAGCGACAGTGAAGCTGACGGTGAGGTTGAGCCAGACGAGGAGGAAGATTGGGTGTGGGATCCATTGATTGCAGACGCAGCAGACGGAGATGACTCAGAGGTGGCCGAGGTGAGAGCCCATTTGGCAGGGGAGGAGGAAGAATGCAACACAGAGGATGAGGACGATGAGGCAGAGGACAAAGCGATTGAGCACATGGGGGAAGATGGAGGAGGAGATAGCAGTGAAAATGAAGAGGACAGGGAAGAAGAGGAGGAAGATGATGTGAGGAAGACTTTGAGGAAAGGAGTTCGCAAGAGGAAGGATGTTGAAGCAACAACTGGCATAGTAGGGGCAAATGCAATATCAGGACTGACTGGGACTGGTGCAGCAGCAGGGTCATCTACTGCAGCAGGTTCTGCACCTGGAAGAAGCACAGCTGCAAGAGCAATGGGTTCAGCAACTGCCAATACAGCTGAAGCTTGCATCAGAGGTTCAGCAACAGCTAGTGCTGCAGTTGTAGGTACAAAGAGCACAGAACGTCCCAAGAGGATCCGCAAGGGACGTTAGCTTGCATTCATGTACTTGTGCTTTCTTATGCTTACAAGTTTCTCATTCCAGATTCAGTGCAATGTCCATTTCCAGTTTACGTCGTGTAACATGTCCATGTCATTCAGTGATAACCATTGACTGTTTAATCTTATAGAGAAGTTCACACTAGTTAAGCACAGATCAGTAAACCTTTCTCATTGAGCTCAGTAGTGTGGAATTGAATGGTCATGCATATGTCTTCTCATGATTGGCCACTACAAATGCAGCAAACAAGGTTTTAGAACAAAATGGTGCAAAGTAAAACTGATGAACAGGGATGAGGAGGAAAGTTAGCCTTGAACTTAGCCTTGTTTTCCCTGTTTGAAACACCGACTTGGATTGGCAAAGTCGACTTGGAGAATCATGCCAAGTCAACTTGGTGTCGACTTGGCAACTCCACGTCGACTTCGACTTTGAAAAGGCAACATGGGCGTGGAAGTGCGTGTAAGTACATGTAAGTGCGTGTAAGTGCGTGTAAGTGCGTGTGAGTGTGTGAAAGTATGTTTAAGTGTGTACAATTGCGTGCAAGTGCGTGTAAGTGCGTGGACGTGTGTGTGAGTATGTGTAAGTACATGTAAGTGCGTGGAACACTGTGTACGTACGTGTAAGTACGTGTAAGTGCATGTAAGTGTGTGTAAGTGTAAGTACATGTAAATGCGTCTATGTGCATGTAAGTGTGTGTGTAAGTGCGTGTAAGTACGTGTAAGTGCGTGTAAGTACGTGTAAGTGTGTGTAAGTGCGTGTAAGTGTGTATAAGTGCGTGTAAGTGTGTATAAGTGCATTTAAGTACGCGTAAGTGCGTATAAGTGCATGTAAGTGCGTGTAAGTTCTTGTAAGTGCTTGTAAGTGCATGTAATTGCGTATACGTGTGTATAAGTGTGTGTTAGTATGTGTAAGTGCGTGTAAGTGAAAGTAAGTGTATGTAAGTGTGTGTAAGTGCGTATAAGTGTGTGTAAGTGAGTGTAAGTACGTGTAAGTGCGTTTAAGTATGTGTAAGTGTGTACAACTCCATGTAAGTGTGTGAAAGTGTGTCTTAGTGCATGTTAGTACTTGTAAGTGCGTGTAAGTGTATGTAAATGTGTGTAAGTACGTATAAGTATGTGTAAGTACGTGTAAGTGCATGTAACTACATGTAACTACGTGTAAGTGCGTGAAAGTGTGTGTAAGTGCGTATAAGTGCCTGTATGTGCATGTATCTGCATGTAAGTGCGTGTAAGTGCGTGTAAGTGTGTATAAGAGCGTGTATATACGTGTAAGTACGTGTAAATGCGTGTAACTGTATGCAAGTGCGTGTAACTGCGTGTAAGTGCATGTAAGTGCATGTAAGTGCGTGGAAGTGTATGTAAGTGCGTGTAAGTTCTTACAAGTGCGTATAAGTGTGTTTAAGTACGTGTAAGTGCGTATAACTGCGTGTAAGTACGTGTAACTTCGTGTAAGTGTGGGTAAGTGCGTGTAAGTGCGAGTAAGTACGTGTAAGTACGTGTAAGTGCGTGTAAGTACGTGTAAGTGCGTGTAAGTGCGTGTAAGTACGTGTAAGTGTCTCTAAGTGCAATTAACTGTGTGTAAGTACGTGTAAGTACGTGTAAGTGCGTGTAAGTGCGTATAAGTGCGTGTAAGTACGTGTAACTTCGTGTAAGTGTGGGTAAGTGCGTGTAAGTGCGAGTAAGTACGTGTAAGTGCGTGTAAGTGCGTATAAGTGCGTGTAAGTACGTGTAACTTCGTGTAAGTGTGGGTAAGTGCGTGTAAGTGCGAGTAAGTACGTGTAAGTGCGTGTAAGTGCGTATAAGTGCGTGTAAGTACGTGTAACTTCGTGTAAGTGTGGGTAAGTGCGTGTAAGTGCGAGTAAGTACGTGTAAGTGCGTGTAAGTGCGTATAAGTGCGTGTAAGTACGTGTAACTTCGTGTAAGTGTGGGTAAGTGCGTGTAAGTGCGAGTAAGTACGTGTAAGTGCGTGTAAGTGCGTATAAGTGCGTGTAAGTACGTGTAACTTCGTGTAAGTGTGGGTAAGTGCGTGTAAGTGCGAGTAAGTACGTGTAAGTACGTGTAAGTGCGTGTAAGTACGTGTAAGTGCGTGTAAGTGCGTGTAAGTACGTGTAAGTGTCTCTAAGTGCAATTAACTGTGTGTAAGTACGTGTAAGTACGTGTAAGTGCGTGTAAGAGCGTGTAAGTACGTGTAAGTGTGTGCAAGTACGTGTAAGTGCGTGTAAGTGCGTGTGTGTGCGTGTAAGTGCATGTATGTGCGTCTAAGTATGTGTAAGTGCGTGTAAATGCGTGTAAGTCCTATACGTATGTGTAAGTGCGTGTAAGTACGTGTAAGTGCGTATAAGTGTGTGTAAGTGCATGTAGGTGCCTGAGTGCGTGTAAGTATGCATATGTGTTTGTAAGTGCGTGTAAGTACGTGTAAATGCCTGTAAGTGCGTGTAAGTTCGTGTAAGTGCATGTGAATGCATCTAAGTGCAATTAACTACGTGTAAGTGTGTGTAAGTACGTGTGAGTACGTGTAAATGCGTATGCGTGCGTGTAAGTGTGTGTAAGTTTGTGTAAGTACGTGTAAGTGCATGTAAGTATGTGTAAGTACGTGTAAGGGCGTGTAAGTACGTGTAAGTGCGTGTAAGTGCGTATAAGTGCATGTAAGTGCGTATAAGTATGTGCAAGTACTTGTAAGTGCGTGTAAGTATGTGTAATTGTGTGTAAGTGCGTGTAAGTGTGTGTAAGTACCTGTAAGTGTGTATAAGTGCGTGTTAGTGTTTGTACGTGCGTGTAAGTGCGACTAAGTACAGGTAAGTGCATGTAAGTGTGTATACGTGCATAGAAGTGCGTGTAAGTGCGTGTAAGTGTGTGTGAAAGCGTGTAAGTATGTGTAAGTGTGTGTAACTGCGTGTAAGTGCGTGTAACTCCGTGTTAGTGCGCGTAAGTGCCTGTAAGTGTGTATAAGTGCATGTAAGTTCGTGTAAGTGCGTATAACAATGTGTAAGTGCGTGTAAGTGCGTGTAAGTGCGTGTAACTGCGTACAACTGCGTGTAAGTGAATGTAAGTGCATGTAAGTGCGTATACGTGTGTGTGAGTGCATGTAACTGCGTGTAAATGTGTGTAAGTGTATGTGAGTATGTGTAAGTACGTGGAGGAGCGTATAAGTATGTAGAAGTATGTGTACGTGCGTGTAAGTACGTGTAAGTATGTGTAACTGCGTGTAAGTGCGTGTAAGTGTGTGTAAGTGCATGTAAGTATGTGTAAGTGTGTGTAAGTATTTGTAAGTGCATGTAAGTGCGTGTAACTGCATGTAAGTACGTGTAGCTGCATGTAAGTGTGTGTAAGTGTGTGTAAGTGCGTGTAAGTACGTGTAAGTGTGTGTACGTGCGTATAAGTGCGTGTAAGTGCGTGTAAGTATGTGTAAGTGCATGTAAGTGTTCGTAAGTGCGTGTAAGTACGTATAAATGTGTGTAAGTGCGTGTAAGTTTGTGCAAGTACGTGTAAGTGTCTCTAAGTGCAATTTATTGGGTGTAAGTGTGTGTATGTGCGTGTAAGTAGGTGTAAGTGCGTGTAAGTGCGTGTAAGTGCGTGTAAATGCGTGTAAGTGGATGTAAGTGTGGGTATGTATGTGTAAGTGCGTGTAAGTGCATGTAAGTACGTGTAAGTACGTGTAAGTATTTGTAAGTTTGTGTAAGTGCATGTAAGTGCGTGTAAGTGCAACTAACTGCGTATAAGTGCGTGTAAGTGCGTGTAAGTACTTGTAAGTGCGTAAGTGTATGTTAGTGTGTATAAGTGCCTGCAAGTGCGTACAAATACGTGTAAGTGCGTAAAAGTGCATGTAAGTGCGTGTAAGAGCGTGTAAGTACGTGTATGTGCGTGTAAGAGGGTGTAAGTGCATGTAAGTTCTTGCAAGTGCGTGTACTTGCGTGTACGTGCGTGTAAGTGCGTGAAGTGCGCGTAAGTGCGTAAAAGTGCACATAAGTACGCGTAAGTGCGTGTAAGTGCATGGAAGTGCGTATAAGTGTGTGTAAGTGCGTGTAAGTGTGTGGAACACAGTGTAGGCAGTGTCAGTGCATGTGAGTGCATGTAAGTGCGTGTAGGTGTGTCTAAGTCCGTATAAGTGTGCGTAAGTGCGTGTAAGTACGTGTAAGTGCGTGTAAGTGTGTATAAGTGTGTGTAAGCGTGTGTAAGTGCGTGTAAGTGTGTATAAGTGCATGTAAGTGTGTGTAAGTACATGTAAGTGTATGTAAGTGCGTGTAAGTGCGTGTAAGTGCATGCAAGTGCATGTAAGTGCGTGTAAGTTCGTGTAAGTGTGTGTAAGTGGGTGTGAGTGGGTGTAAGTGCATATAAGTGCGTGCAAGTGCATGTAAGTGTGTGTAAGTGTGTGTAAGTACGTGTAAGTGCATGTAAGTGTGTGTAATTGTGTGTAAGTGCGTGTAAGTGCAAGTAAGTGCATGTAAGTGTGTGTAACTGGTTGTAAGTGTATGTAAGTACGTGTAAGTGTGTGTAAGTACGTGTAAGTGCGTGTAAGTGCGTGTAAGTGTGGGTAAGTTCATGTAAGTATGTGTAAGTTTGTGTAAGTGCGTATATTTGTGTGTAAGTGCGTCTAGGTAGGTGTAAGTCCGTGTAAGTGCGCTTAAATGAATGTAAGTGTGTATAAGTGCATGTAAGTGTGTGTAAGTGCGTGTGAGTGTGTGTAAATGCGTGTAAGTGCATGTAACTGACGTAAGTGCGTGGAAGTGTGTGCAACTGCGTCTAAGTGCGTGTAAGTGCCGATAAGTGTGTGTAAGTGCGTGTAAGTACATGTAAGTGCATGTAAGTATGTGTATGTGCCAGCAAGTATGTGTAAGTGCATGTAACTGCGTGTAGGTGCATATAAGTACGTGTAAGTGCGTGTAAGTGTGTGTAAGTGCGTGTAAGTGCTTATAAGTACGTGTTACTGTGTGTTGGTGTGTGTAAGTGCATGTTAGTACGTGTAAGTACGTGTAAGTGCGTATAAGTGCGTGTAAGTACGTGTAAGTATGTGTAAGTGCATGTAAGTGTTCGTAAGTGCGTGTAAGTACGTGTAAGTGCGTGTAAGTGCGTGTAAGTTTGTGCAAGTACGTGTAAGTGTCTCTAAGTGCAATTAACTGTGTGTAAGTCTGTGTATGTGCGTGTAAGTAGGTGTAAGTGCGTGTAAGTGCGTGTAAGTGCGTGTAAATGCGTGTAAGTGGGTGTAAGTGTGGGTATGTATGTGTAAGTACGTGTAAGTGTGTATAAGTGCGTGTAAGTGCGTGTAAGTGTGTGTAAGTGCGTGTAAGTACCTAAGAGTGTTTGTAAGTGCGTGTAAGTATGTGTAAGTACGTGTAAGTATTTGTAAGTTTGTGTAAGAGCATGTAAGTGCGTGTAAGTACAACTAACTGCGTATAAGTGCGTGTAAGTGCATGGAAGTACGTGTAAGTCCGTAAGTGTATGTAAGTGTGTGTAAGTGCCTGCAAGTGCGTACAACTACGTGTAAGTGCATAAAAGTGCATGTAAGTGCGTGTAAGAGCGTGTAAGTACGTGTATGTGCGTGTAAGAGGGTGTAAGTGCATGTAAGTTCTTGCAAGTGTGTGTAATTACGTGTACGTGCGTGTAAGTGCGTGAAGTGCGCGTAAGTGCGTATAAGTGCACATAAGTACGCGTAAGTGCGTGTAAGTGCATGGAAGTGCGTATAAGTGTGTGTAAGTGCGTGTAAGTGTGTGGAACACAGTGTAGGCAATGTCAGTGCATGTAAGTGCACGTAAGTGTGTGTAAGTGCGTGTAAGTACACTTAAGTGCGTGTATGTGCATGTATGTGCGTGTAACTGCGTGTAAGTGAATGTTATTTCTTCTAAGTGCATGTAAATGCCTGTACATGCATGTAAGTGCGTGTAAGTGCGTGTAAGTGCGTGTATGTATGTGTAACTGTGTGTAACTGCGTGTAATTGCATGTAAGTGCGTATAAGTGCGTGTAAGTGCATGTAAGTGCGTGTTAGTGCGTGTAAGTTCTTGTAAGTGCGTATAAGTGCGTGTAAGTCATTGTGTGTGTAGGTGGGTGTAAGTGCGTATAAGTACGTGTACGTGTGTATAAGTGCGTATAAGTATGCGTAAGTGCGCGTAAGTGCGTGTACGTGCGTGTAACTGCGTGTAACTGCGTGTAACTGCGTGTAAGTCCGTGTAAGTGCATATATGTATGAGTAAGTGCGTGTAAGTGTGAGTAAGTGCATGTAAGTGCATGTAACTGTGTGTAAGTACGTGTAAGTGTGTGTAAGTACGTGTAAGTGTGTATAAGTGTGTGTAAGTGTGTGTAAGTGTGTATAAATGCGTGTAAGTATGTGTAAGTACATGTAAGTACGTGTAAGTGCGTGTAAGTGCATGTAAGTGTGTGTAAGTACGTGTAAGTACGTATAAGTGTGTGTAAGTGTATGTAAGTGTGTGTGATTACGTGTTAGTGTGTGTAAGTACGTGTAAGTACGTGTTAAGTGCGTGTAAGTATGTGTAAGTACGTGTCAGAGGGTATAAGTGTGTGTAAGTGCGTGTAGGTGCGTGTAAGTGTGTGGAAGTGCGTGTAAGTGTGTGTAAGTACGTGTAATTGTGTGTAAGTGCGTGTAACTGCGTGTAAGTGTGTGTAAGTGCCTATAAGTACGTATAAGTGCACGTAAGTACGTGTAAGTGCGTGTCAGTGTGTAAACGTACATGCAAGTATTTGTAAGTGGGTGTAAGAATGTGTAAGTGCATACTATTGACCGTAAGTACGTCTAAGTGCGTGTAAGTGC
Source organism: Penium margaritaceum (assembly GCA_023375785.1). NCBI lineage: Eukaryota > Viridiplantae > Streptophyta > Zygnematophyceae > Desmidiales > Peniaceae > Penium > Penium margaritaceum. Next base: position 80,122 of record SZWC01005444.1, on the reverse strand, counting down.
GTGTAAGTACGTGTAAGTGCGTGTAAGTGTGTGTTAGTGTGTGTAAGTGCGTGTAAGTGCTTGTAAGTGCGTGAAAGTACCTGTAAGTGCGTGTAAGTGTGTATAAGTGCATGTAAGTATGTATAAGTGTGTGTGAGTGCGTGTAAGTGCCTGTAAGTGCGTGCAAGTGTGTGTAAGTACGTGTAAGTGCCTGTAGGTGTGTCTATGTCCGTATAAGTGTGCGTAAGTGCGTGTAAGTACGTGTAAGTGCGTGTTAGTGTGTATAAGTGTGTGTAAGCTTGTGTAAGTGCACGTAAGTGTTCATAAGTGCATGTAAGTACGTGTAAGAGCGTGTAAGTGCGTGTAAGTGCATGCAAGTGCATGTAAGTGCGTGTAAGTTCGTGTAAGTGTGTGAAAGTGGGTGTGAGTGTGTGTAAGTGCATGTAAGTGCGTGCAAGTGCATGTAAGTGTGTGTAAGTGCGTGTAAGTACGTGTAAGTGCATGTAAGTGTGTGTAACTGTGTGTAAGTGCGTGTAAGTGCAAGTAAGTGCATGTAAGTGTGTGTAACTGCTTGTAAGTGTATGTAAGTATGTGTAAGTGCGTGTAAGTACGTGTAAGTATGTGTAAGTGCGTGTAAGTGTGGGTAAGTTCATGTAAGTATGTGCAAGTTTGTGTAAGTGCGTATATTTGTGTGTAAGTGCGTGTAGGTAGGTGTAAGTCCGTGTAAGTGCGCTTAAATGAATGTAAGTGTGTATAAGTGCATGTAAGTGCGTGTAAGTGTGTGTGAGTGTGTGTAAATGCTTGTAATTGCGTGTAACTGACGTAAGTGCGTGGTAGTGTGTGCAACTGCGTCTAAGTGCGTGTAAGTGACGGTAAGTGTGTGTAAGTGCGTGTAAGTACATGTAAGTGCATGTAAGTGTGTGTATATGCCAGTAAGTACGTGTAAGTGCATGTAACTGTGTGTAGGTGCATATAAATACGTGTAAGTGTGTATAAGTGTGTGTAAGTGCGTGTAAGTGCTTATAAGTACGTGTTACTGTGTGTTGGTGTGTGTAAGTGCGTGTAAGTGCGTATAACTGCGTGTAAATGCATGCAAGTATGTGTAAGAACGTATAAGTGCGTGTAAGTGCGTGTAAGTGCGTGTAAGTGCATGTAATTATGTGCAAGTCCATGTAAGTGCGTATAAGTACATGTAAGTACGTGGAAGTTCCTGTAAGTGAGTGTAAGTACGTAAAAGTGCAATTAACTACGTGTATGAGCGTGTAAGTGCGTATAAGTACGTGTAAGTGCGTGGAAGTGTGTGCAAGTGCATGTAAGTGCGTCTAAGTGTGTGTAAGTGCTTGTAAGTGTGTACAAGTGCGTGTAAGTGCGTGTAAGTGTGTGTAAGTCCGCGTAAGTGTGTGTAAGTACTTGTAAGTGCGTATAATTGCGTGTAAGTGTGTATAAGTGCATGTAAGTGCATGTAAGTGCATGTAAGTGCATGTAAGTGCTTGTAAGTGTACGTAAGTGCGTGTAAGTATATGTGAGTGTGTGTAAGTGCGTGTATGTACATGTGAGTGTTATAAGTGCATGTAAGTGCGTATAAGAGTGTGTAAGTGTGTGTAAGTGTGTGTAGGTACATGTAAGTCCGTGTAAGTACACATAAGTGTGTGTAAGTGCGTGCAAGTGCGTGTAAGTATGTGTAAGTGTGTGTAAGTATATGTAAGTGCATGTAAGTGCGTGTAAGTGCGTGTAAGTGTGTGTAAGTGTGTGTAAGTGCGTGTAAATATGTGTAAGTGCATGTAAGTGCCTGTAAGCACGTGTAAGTGCGTGTATCTATGTGTAAGTATGCGTAAGTACGTGCAAGTGTGTATAAGTCCGTGTAAGTGCGTGTAAGTACATGGAAGTGTATGTAAGTACGTGTAAATGCGTGTAAGTGCATGTAAGTTTGTGTAAGTGCGTGTAACTGCATGTAAGTACGTGTACTTGCACATAAGTGTGTGTAAGTGCGTGTAAGTGTGTGTAAGTGCGTGTAAGTGCATATAAGTACGTGTAAGTGTTAGTAAGTGCGTGTATGTGCGTATAAGTACGTGTAAGTGCGTGTAAGTGCATGCAAGTGCATGTAAGTATGTGTAAGTGTGTGTATGTGCGTGTAAGTGTGTGTAACTGCGTGTAAGTGTGTGTAAGTGCGTGTAAGTCACATAAGTGCGTATAAGTGCGTGTAAGTACTTGTAAGTGTGTGTACGTGCATGTAAGTGTGGGTAAGTCAGTCTAAGTGCGTGTAAGTGTGTGTAAGTGTGTATAACTGTGTGTAAGTGCGTATAGCTACGTGTACGTGTTCGTAAGTGTGTGTAGGTACGTATAAATGTATGTAAGTGCGTGTAAGTGCATATAAGTGTGTGTAAGTATGTGTAAGTGGTTGTAAGTACGTTTAAATACGTGTAAGTGTTTGTAAGTGCGTGTAAGTAAGTGTAAGTGCCTTTAAGTGTGTGTAAGTTTGTGTAAGTCTGTGTAAGTGCGTGTAAGTGTGTGTAAGTGTGTATCAGTGCGTGTAAATGCATGTAAGTGTATGTAAGTGCGGATAAGTGTGTGTTAGTATGTGTAAGTTTGTGCAAGTGCATGTAAGTGCATGTAAGTGCGTGCAAGTGCGTATAAGTGCGTGTAAGTACATGTAAGTGCGTGTAAGTGCGTGTAAGTGCATGTTAGTATGTGTAAGTGCGTATAAGTACGTGTAAGTGTGTTTAACTGTGTGTAAGTGTGTGTAAGTACGGGTAAGTACGTGTAAGTGCGTGGAAGTCACATAAGTGTGTGTAAGTACGTATAGGTGTATGTAAGTGCGTGTAAGTGCGTATAAGAAGGTGTAAGTGTGGGTAAGTGCGTATAAGTGCGTGTAAGTAGGTGCAAGTACGTGTAAGTGCGTGGAAGGGTGTGTAACTATGTGTAAGTACGTGTAAGTGCGTGCAAGTACGTGTAAGTGCGTGTAAGTGCGTGTAAGTCCTTGTAAGTGCGTGTAAGTGCGTGTAAGGCTGTGTAAGTACATATAACTATGTGTAAGTGTATATAACCGCGTGTACGTGTATATAAGTGTGTGTAAGTGCGTATGAGTGCATGTAAGTGTGTGTAAGTGTGTATAAGTGTGTGTAAGTGTGTGCAAGTACATGTAAGTGCATGTAAGTACGTGTAAGTACGTGTAAGTGCGTGTAAGTGCGTGTAAGTGCATGTAAGTGCGTGTAAGTGCGTGTAAGTGTGTGTAAGTGTGTATAAGTGCGTGTGATTGCGTGTAAGTCTTTGTAAGTGCGTGTAAGTACGTGTAAGTGTGTGTAAGTGCGTGTAAGTTCATCTAAGTACGTATAAGTGTCTTTACGTGCAATTAACTGCTTGTAAGTGCGTGTAAGTGCGTGTAAGTGCGTGAAAGAGCGTGTAAGTGCGTGTAAGTGTGTGCAAGTACGTGTAAGTGCGTGTAAGTACGTGTATGTGTGTGTAAGTGCGTGTGAGTACGGGTAAGTGTGTGTAAGTGCGTGTAAATGTGTGTACGTGGGTGTAAGTAAGGGTATGTGCGTGTAAGTGCGTGTAAGTACGTATAAGTACCTATAAGTATTTGTAAGTGTGTGTAGGTACGTATAAGTGCGTGTAAGTGTGTGTACGTTTGTGTAAGTGCATGTACATGCGTGTAAGTATAACTAAATACGTGTAATTACATGTAAGTGCGTGTAAGTGTGTGTAAATACGTGTAAGTGCGTGTAAGTGTGTATAGTATATGAAAGTGCGTGTAAGTGTGTGTAAGTTTGTGTAGGTGCGTGTAAGTGTGTGTAAGTGTGTGTAAGTGCGTGTAAGTGCGTGTATGTGCGTAAGTGTATGTAAGTGTGTGGAAGTGCGTGTAAGTACGTATAACTTTGTGTAAGTGCGTATAAGTGCATGTAAGTGTGTGTAAGAGCGTGTAAGTGCGTGTGAGTACGTGTAAGTGGGTGTAAGTACATGTAAGTTCTTGTAAGTGCGTGTAAGTGCCTGTACGTGCGTCTAAGTGCGTGTAAGTGTGCGTAAGTGCGTATAAGTGCATGTAAGTGCTTGTAAGTGCGTGTAAGTGCATGTAAGGGCATGTAAGCACCTATAAGTACTTGTAAGTGCATATAAGTATGTGTAAGTGCGTACAAGTATGTGCAAGTGCGTATAAGTGCATGGAAGTGCGTGTACATGCGTGTAAGTGCATTTTAGTGCGTAGAACACTGTGTAAGCAGGAAAACCGCATATAAGTACATGTAAGTGTGTGTAAGTGTGTGTAAGTACACGTAAGTGCGTGTATGTGCATGTAAGTGTGTGTAACTGCGTGTAAGTGCATGTAATTGCTTGTAAGTGCATGTAAACGCGTGTACCGGCGTGTAAATGTGTATAAGTGTGTATAAGTATGCGTAAGTGTGTGTAAGCACGTGTAAGTGTGTGTAAGTGAATGTAAGTACGTGTAAGTGCTTGTAAGTGCGTGAAAGTGCATGTAAGTGTGTGTAACAGCGTGTTAGTGTGTATAGTTGCGTGTAGGTGTCTATAAGTACGTGTAGGTACGTATAAATGTTTGTAAGTGCATGTAAGTGCGTGTAAGTGTGTGTAAGTATGTGTAAGTATGTGTTAGTGCGTTTGAGTACGTGTCAGTGTTTGTAAGTACGTGTAAGTAAGTGTAAGAGCCTGTAATTGTGTGTAAGTTCGTGTATGTCCGTATAAGTGCATGTAAGTGCAATTAACTATGTGTAAGTACGGGTAAGTGCATGTAAGTGCGTGTAAGGGCATGTAAGTGCGAGTATGTGTATGTAAGTGCGTAAAAGTGCGTGTAAATGCATGTAAGAGTATGTAAGTGCGTGTAAGTGCATGTAAGTATGTGTAAGTTCGTGCAAGTGCATGTAAGTGCATGTAAGTGCGTGCAAGTGTGTATAAGTGCGTGTAAGTACGTGTAAGTGCGTGTAAGTGCGTGTAAGTGCATGTAAGTACGTGTAAGTGCGTATAAGTACGTGTAAGTGTGTTTAACTGCGTGTAAGTGTGTGTAAGTACGGGTAACTGCGTGTAAGTACGTGGAAGTCACATAAGTGCGTGCAAGTACGTGTAGGTGTGTGTAAGTGCGTGTAAGTGCGTATAAGTGTGTGTAAGTGAGGGTAAGTGCGTATAAGTACGTCTAAGTGGGTGCAAGTGCGTGTAAGTACGTGTAAGTGTGGTAACTACGTGTAAGTACGTGTAAGTGCATGCTAGTATGTATAAGTGTGTATAAGTGTGTGTAAGTGCGTGTAAGTCCTTGTAAGTGCGTGTTAGTGCGTGTAAGTGTGTGTAAGTTCGTATAACTATGTGTAAGTGCATATAACTGCACGTACATGTATATATGTGCGTGTAAGTGCGTATAAGTGCGTGTAAGTATGTGTAAGTGCGTGTAAGTGCGTGTATGTGCGAGTAAGTACATGTAAGTGCGTGTAAGTACGTGTAAGTGTGTGCAAATGCGTGTTAGAGGGTATAAGTGAGGGTATGTGCGTGTAAGTACATGGAAGTGCGTATAAGTGCGTGTAAGTGCGTCTAAGTGCGTGTAAGTGCGTGTAAGTACCTATAAGTATTTGTAAATGTTTGTAAGTACGTGTAAGTGCGTGTAAGTTTGTGTACGTGCATATAAGTGCGTGTAACTGCAACTAACTGCGCGTAAGTACATGTAAGTGCGTATACGTGTGTGTAAATGCGTATAAGTGCGTGTAAGTGTGTATAGTACATATAAGTGCGTGTAAGTGTGTATAAGTGGGTGTAAGTGCGTGTAAGTGTGTGTAAGTGGGTGTAAGTGCGTGTAAGTGTGTGTAAGTGCGTGTAAGTGCGTGTAAGTGCGTGTAAGAACCTGTAAGTGTGTGTAAGTGCGTAAGTGTTTGTAAGTCAGTGTAAGTGCGTGTAAGTATGTATAACTTTGTGTAAGTGTGTATAAGTGCATGTAAGTGCGTGTAAGAGCGTATAAGTGCGTGTAAGTGCGTGTAAGTGGGAGTAAGTGTATGTAAGTGCTTGTAGGTGCGGGTAAGTGCGTGTACCTGCGTGTAAGTGTGTGTAAGTGTGCATAAGTGCGTATAAGTGCATGTTAGTGCGTGTAAGTGCGTGTAAGTGCATGTAAGTGCGTGTAAGAGCGTGTAAGTACTTGTAAGTGCATGTAAGTATGTGTAAGTGCGTTCAAGTATGTGCAAGTACGTACAAGTGCATGGAAGTCCGTGTAAGTGTGTGTAAGTGCGTGTTAGTGCATGGAACAATGTGTAAGCAGTGTAAGTGCATAAAAGTGCACAGAAGTGTGTGCAAGTGCGCGTAAGTACACGCAAGTGCGTGTATGTGCATGTAAGTGCGTGTAACTGCGTGTAAATGCATGTAATTGCTTGTAAGTGCATGTAAATGCGCGTAGGTACGTGTAAGTGCGTATAAGTGCGTGTAAGTGTGGGTACGTGTGTGTAAGTGCGTGTAATTGCGTGTAAGTTTGTGTAAGTATGTGTAACTGTGTGTAACTGCGTGTAACTGCATGTAAGTGTGTATAAGTGCGTGTAAGTGCATGTGAGTGCGTGTAAGTACGTGTAAGTACGTTTAAGTCATTGTAAGTATGTGTAAGTAGGTGTAAGTGCGTATACGTACGAGTAAGTGCGTGTAAGTGCGTATAAGTACGCGTAAGTGCGCGTAAGTGCGTGTAAGTGCGTGCAACTACATATAACTACGTGTAACTGCGTTTAAGTGCGTGTAAGTGCGTATAAGCATGAGTAAGTGCGTGCAAGTGTGTGTAAGTGCATGTAAGAGCATGTAACTACGTGAAAGTGCGTATAAGTGTGTGTAAGTACGTGAAAGTGTGTATACGTTTGAGTAAGTGCATGTACGTGTGTATAAATGCGTGTAAGTATGTGTAAGTGCATGTAAGTACGTGTAAGTGCGTGTAAGTACATGTAAGAGTGTGTAAGTGCGTGTAAGTGTGTATAAGTGCGTGTAAGTGCATGTAAGTGTTTGTAATTATGTGTAAGTGCGTGTAAGTACATGTAAGTGCGTGTTAAGTGCGTGTAAGTACATGTCAAAGGGTATAAGTGTGTGTAAGTGCGTGTAGGTGCCTGTAAGTGCGTGTAAGTACTTGTAAGTGTGTGTAAGTACGTGTAAGTGTGCGTAAGTGCATGTAAGTGCATGTAAGTACGCGTAACTGTGTGTAAGTACGTGTAAGTGTGTGTAAGTGTGCGTAACTGCATGTAAGTGAGTGTAAGTGCCTATAAGTACGTATAAGTGCATGTAATACGTATAAGTGCGTGGAAGTATTTGTAAGTGCATGCAAGTATTTGTAAGTGCGTATAAGAACATGTAAGTACGTGTAAGTGCATGTAAGTTTGTGTAAGTGTGTGTAAGTGCGTGTAAGTGCATGTAAGTACGTGTAAGTGTGTGTAAGTGTGTGTTAGTGGGTGTAAGTGTGTGTAAGTGCATGTAAGTACGTGTAAGTACGTGTAAGTGCGTGTAAGTGTGTGTAAGTGCGTGGAAGTATGTGTAAGTGTGTGTAAGTACGTGTAAGTGCATGTAAGTACGTGTGAGTGTGTGTAAGTACGTGTAAGTGCGTGTAGGTGCGTTCAAGTCCGTGTAAGTGTACGTAAGTGCATGTAAGTGCGTATAAGTACTTGTAAGTGTGTATACGTGTGTGTAAGTATGTGTAAGTGCGTGTAAGTGTGTATAAGTGTGTGTATGTGTGTGTAAGTATGTATAAGTGTATGTAAGTACGTGTGAATGTGTGTAAGTGCGTGTAAGTGCGTATAAGCACGTGTAAGTGCGTGTACCTTCGTGTAAGTGTGTGTAAGTACGTGTAAGTATGTGTAAGTGTGTGTAAGTGCATGTAAGTGTATGTAAGTATGTGTGAGTGCGTGCAAATACGTGTAAGTGCGTGTAAGCGCATGTAAGTTTGAGTAAGTGCATGCAAGTTTGTGTAAGTGCGTGTAAGTGGGTGTGAGTGCGTGTATGTGCATGTAAGTGCGTGTAAGTGCATGTAAGTGTGTATTAGTGCGTTTAAGTGCGTGTAAGTGCATGTAAGTGTGTGTAACTATGTGTAAGTGCGTGTAAGTGCGTGTAAATGCATGTAAGCATGTGTAAGTTTGTGTAAGGGCGTATAATTGTGTGTAAGTGCATGTAAGGTCATGTAAGTACGTGTAAGTGCGTGTAACTGCATATAAGTACTTGTAAGTATGTGTAACTGCGTGTAAGTACGTGTTAGTGCCGATAAGTGCGTGTAAGTGCGTGTTAGTACATGTAAGTGTGTGTAAGTGTGTGTAAGTGTGTGTAAGTGCCAGTAAGTACGTGTAAGTACATATAACTATGTGTAAGTGCATGTAAGTACGTGTAAGTGCGTGTAAGTGTGAGTAAGTACGTGTAAGGGCTTGTAGGTGTGAATAAGTGCATGTAATTGTGTGTTACGGCGTGTTAGTGTGTGTAAGTACGTGTACGTGCATATAAGTGTGTGTAAGTGCATGCAAGTATGTGTAGTGCGTGTACGTGCGTGTAAGTGCGTGTAAGTGCGCATAAGTGTGTGTAACTGCATATAAGCGTGTGTAAGTTCTTGTGAGTGCTTGTAAGTCCGTGTAATTGCGTGTAAGTACGCATAAGTGTGTATAAGTTCGTGTAAGTGCATGTAAGTGTGTATAAGTGCTTGTAAGTGTGTGTAAGTGCATGTAAGTATGTGTAAGTGCGTGTAAGTGGGTGTACATACGTTTGAGTGCATGTAAGTGCGTGTAAGTGCGTGTAAGTGTGTGTAAGTGCGTGTAAGTGCGTGTAGGTACATGTAAGTCCGTGTAAGTACACATAAGTGTGTGTAAGTGTGTGTAAGTGCGTGTAAGTATGTGTAAGTGTGTGTAAATGCATGTAGGTGCGTGTAAGTGCGTATAAGTGAGTGTAAGTGTGTGTAAGTGTGTGTAAGTGCGTGTAAATGCATGTAAGTGCATGTAAGTGCGTGTAAGCACGTACAAGTGCGTGTAACTATGTGTAATTGTGTGTAAGTACGTGCAAGTGTGTATAAGTGTGTGTAAGTGTGTGTAAGTACATGTAAGTGTATGTAAGTACGTGTAAGTCGGTGTAAGTGCGTGTAAGTTTGTATAAGTACATGTACGTGCATGTAAGTGCGTGTACGTGCGTATAAGTGTGTGTAAGTATGTGTAAGTGCATATAAGTGGGTGTAAGTGCATGTAAGTGCGTGTAAGTGCGTGTATGTGCATGTAAGTGTGTGTAAGTGCATGTAAGTGCGTGTAAGTGCATGTAAGTGCATGTAAGTATGTGTAATTGCGTGTAAGTGCATGTAAGTGTGTGTAACCGCGTGTAAGTGTGTGTAATTGCGTGTAAGTCACACAAGTGCATGTAAGTGCATGTAATGACATGTAAGTGCATGAAAGTTTGGGTAAGTGCGTGTAAGTGCGTGTAAGTGCATGCAAGTACGTGTAAGTGCGTGTACGTGCGTGTAAGTACGTGTAAGTGCGCGTAAGTGTGTGTAAGTGCGTGTAAGCATGTGTAAGTTCTTGTAAGTGCTTGTACGTCCGTGTAATTGCGTGTAAGTACGCATAAGTGCGTGTAAGTTTTTGTAAGTGCATGTAAGTGTGTGTAAGTGCTTGTAAGTATGTGTAAGTGCGTGTATGTATGTGTAAGTGCGTGTAAGTGGGTGTACGTACATGTGAGTGCATGTAAGTGCGTGTGAGTGCGTGTAAGCGTGTGTAAGTGCGTGTCAGTGCGTGTAGGTACATGTAAGTCCGTGTAAGTACACATAAGTGTGTGTAAGTGCGTGTAAGTGCGTGTAAGTATGTGTAAGTGTGTGTAAGTGCATGTAGGTGCGTGTAAGTGCGTATAAGTGAGTGTAAGTGTGTGTAAGTATGTGTAAGTGCGTGTAAATGCGTGTAAGTGCATGTAAGTGCATGTAAGCACGTACAAGTGCGTGTAACTATGTGTAAGTGTGTGTAAGTACGTGCAAGTGTCTTTAAGTGTGTGTAAGCGTGTGTAAGTACATGTAAGTGTATGTAAGTACGTGTAAGTCCGTGTAATACGAGTAAGTTTGGGTAAGTACATGTAAGTGCATGTAAGTGCGTGTACGTGCGTATAAGTATGTGTAAGTGCATGTAAGTGTGTGTAAGTGTGTGTAAGTACATGTAAGTGTATGTAAGTACGTGTAAGTCCGTGTAATACGAGTAAGTTTGGGTAAGTACATGTAAGTGCATGTAAGTGCGTGTACGTGCGTATAAGTATGTGTAAGTGCGTGTAAGTGCATGTAAGTGCGTGTAAGTGCATGTAAGTGCGTGTAAGTGCATGTAAGTGCATGTAATTATGTGTAAGTGCGTGTAAGTGTTTGTAAGTGCATGTAAGTGCATGTAAGTATGTGTAAGTGTGTGTAAGTGCATGTAAGTGCGTGTAAGTGCATGTAAGTGCGTGTAAGTGCATGTAAGTGCATGTAATTATGTGTAAGTGCGTGTAAGTGTTTGTAAGTGCATGTAAGTGCATGTAAGTATGTGTAATTGTGTGTAAGTGCATGTAAGTGAATGTAACTGCGTGTAAGTGTGTGTAATTGCGTGTAAGTCACACAAGTGTGTGTAAGTGCATGTAAGTACATGTAAGTGTGTGTAAGTATGTGTAAGTGCCTATAAGTGCATGTAAGTGTAAGTAAGTGCGTGTAAGTGCGTGTAAGTGTGTGCAAGTGCGTGTAAGTACGTGTAAGTGCGTGTAACTACGTGTAACTGTGTGTAAGTGCATGTAAGTGTGTGTAAGTGCTTGTAAGTGCGTGTAAGTGCATGTAAGTGTGTGTAACTGCGTGTCAGTGCGTATAGCTGTGTGTACGTGTCTGTAAGTATGTATAGGTGCGTATAAATGTGTGTAAGTGCGTGTAAGTGTGTGTAAGTGTGTGTAAGTACGTTTAAGTAGGTGTAAGTGTTTGTAAGTGCGTATATGTAAGTGTAAGTACTTATAAGTGTGTGTAAGTTCGTGTAAGTCCATTTAAGTGCGTGTAACTGCAATCAACTACGTGTAAGTGCGTGTAAGTGCATATAAGTGCGTGTGAGTGCGTGTAAGTGTCTGTAAGTGTGTGTATGTGTGTATAAGTGCTCGTAAATGCATGTTAGTGCATGTAACTCCGTGTAAGTTCGTGTAAGTACGTGTAAGTTTGTGGAAGTGCATGTAAGTGCATGTAAGTATGTGCAAGTGCGTATAAGTGCGTGTAAATACGTGTAAGTATGTGTAAGTGCATGTAAGTGCATGTAAGTAGGTGTAAGTGCGTATAAGTACGTGTAAGTGTGTTTAACTGTGTGTAAGTGCGTGTAAGTATGGGTAAGTGCGTGTAAGTGCGTGTAAGTCACATAAGTGCGTGTAAGTACGTGTAGGTGTGTGTAAGTGCGTGTAAGTGCATATAAGTGCGTGTAAGTGTGGGTAAGTGTGTGTAAGTGCATGTAAGTGGGTGGAAGTGCGTGTAAGTATGTGTAAGTGTGTGTAACTGCGTGTAAGTACGTGTAAGTGCGTGTAAGTACGTGTAAGTGTGTATAAGTGCGTGTAAGTGCGTGTAAGTCACATAAGTGCGTGTAAGTACGTGTAGGTGTGTGTAAGTGCGTGTAAGTGCATATAAGTGCGTGTAAGTGTGGGTAAGTGTGTGTAAGTGCATGTAAGTGGGTGGAAGTGCGTGTAAGTATGTGTAAGTGTGTGTAACTGCGTGTAAGTACGTGTAAGTGCGTGTAAGTATGTGTAAATGTGTATAAGTGCGTGTAAGTGCATGTAAGTGCTTGTAAGTGCGTGTAAGTGCGTGTAAGTATGTGTAAGTGCGTATAACTATGCGTAAGTGCGTACAACTGCATGTACGTGTATGTAAGTACGTTTAAGTGCATATAAGTCCATGTAAGTGTGTGTAACTATGTGGAAGTGTGTGTAAGTGTGTACAATTACGTGTAAGTGCATGTTAGTGCGTGTAAGTGCGTGTAAGTGATTGTAAGTGCATGTAAGTGGGTGTAAGAGCGTGTAAGTATGTGTAAGTGTATGTAACTATGTGTAAGTACGTGTAAGTGCGTGTAAGTACTTATAAGTGTGTGTAAGTGCGTGTAAGTGCGTATAAGTCCTTATAAGTGCGTATAGGTACGTGTAAGTGTGTATAAGTGCGTACAACTATGTGTAAGTGCGTATAACTGCGTGTACGTATATGTGAGTGCGTTTAAGTGCGTATAAGTGCATATAAGTGTGTGTAAGTGCGTGTAAGTGCGTGTAAGTGCGTGTAAGTATGTGTAAGTGCGTGTAAGTGTGTGTAAGTGTGTATAAGTGTGTATAAATGCATGTGATTGCGTGTAAGTCTTTGTGTAAGTTCATATAAGTGCGTGGAAGTGTGTGTAAGTACAATTATCTGCGTGTAAGTACATGTAAGTGTGTGTAAGTACATGTAAGTGCGTGTCAGTGCGTGTAAGTGTGTGCAAGTGCGTGTAAATGCATGTAAGTGCATGTGAGTGTATGTAAGTGCGTGTAAGTGTGTGTAAGTATGTGTAAGTGCGTGTAAGAGTGTGTAAGTGCGCGTAAGTGTGTGTAAGTGCATATAAGTGCGTGTAAGTTCTTGTGAGTGTTTGTAAGTACGGGTAATTACGTGTAAGTGTGTATAAGTATGTGTAAGTGCGTGTAAGTGCGCGTAAGTGCGTATATGTACATGTAAGTGCGTGGAAGTGCATGTAAGTGTGTGTAAGTACGTGTAAGTACATGTAAGTGCGTATAAGTGTGTGTAAATGCGAATAAGTGTGTGTAAGTGCGGGTACGTGCGTGTAAGTGCATGTAAGTGTGTGTAAGTGCGTGTAAGTGTGTGTAAGTGTTTGTAAGTGTGTGTAAGTACGTGTAAGTACGTGTAAGTGCATGTAAGTTTGTGTAAGTACGTGTAAGTGAGTGTAAGTGCAATTGACTGCGTATAAGTGCATGTAAGTGCATGTAAGTGTGTGTAAGTACGTGCAAGTGCATGTAAGTGTGTGCAAGTACGTATAAGTACGTGTAAGTGCATGTAAGTCTGTGTAAGTGCATGTAAGTACGTGTAAGTTCATGTAAGTACGTGTAAGTACGTGTAAGTGTGTGTAAGTGTGTGTAAGTGCGTGTAAGTGCGTGTAAGTACGTGTAAGTACGTAAGTGTGTGTAAGTGCATGTAAGTGCGTGTAAGTGCGTATAACTGCGTGTAACTTCATGTAAGTGCGTGTAAGTGCGTGTAAGTGTGTATAAGTGTGTGTTAGTGTGTGTAAGTGCGTATAAGTGCGCGTAAGTACATGTAAGTACATGTAAGTGCATGTTAGTACGTGTAATTGCGTACAAATGCGTGTAAGTGCGTGTAAGTATGTGTAAGTATGTACAAGTGCGTGCAAGTGCCTGTATGTGTAGGTGTGTGTAAGTGCATGTACGTGCTTATAAGTACTTGGAATACTGTGTAAGCAGGAGTAAGTACGTGTAAGTGTGTGTATGTGCATATAAGTACATGTAACTGCGTGTAAGTGCACGTAATTGCATGTAAGTGCATGTAGATGCATGTAAGTGCGTGTAAGTACATATAAGTGCGTGTAAGTATGTGTAATTGCGTGTACGTGCATGTAAGTGCATGTAAGTACGTGTAAGTACGCGTAACTACGTGTAACTGCGTGTAACTGCGTGTAAGTGCGTGTAAGTGTGTGTAAGTTCTTGTAAGTGCTTGTAAGTATGTGTTATTACGTGTAAGTGCGTATACGTGCATGTAAGTGCGTGTAAGTACGTGTATGTGTGTGTATGTGCGTATAAGTGCGTGTAAATGCGTGTAAGTATGTGTAAGTGTGTGTAACTCCATGTAACTGCGTACAGATGCGTATAAGTGCGTATAAGTATGTGTAAGTGCATACAAGTGTGTGTAATTGTGTGTAAGTGCTTGTAAGTGCGTGTAAGTACGTGTAAGTACGTGTAAGTACATTTAGGTGCATGTAAGTACGTATAAGTGCGTATACGTGCGTGTAAGTGCATGTATGTGCAAGTAAGTACGAGTAAGTGTGTGTAAGTATGTGTAAGTGCACATTCGTGCGTACAAGTGCGTGTAAGTGCGTGTAAGTACGTGTAAGTACGTGTAAGTACGTATAAGTGTGTGTAACTGCATGTAAGTGCATGTAAGTACGTGTAAGTGTGTGTATGTGTGTGTAAGTTTGTGTAAGTGCGTGTAAGTACGTGTAAGTACGTGTATGTACGTATAAGTATGTGTAAGTACATGTATGTGCGTGTAAATGTGTATAACTATGTGTAACTGTGTATAAGTACGTATAAGTGCGTATAAGTGTGTGTAAGTGCGTGTAATTGCGTGTAAGTACATGTAACCGGGTGTAAGTGTATGTAAGTACGTATAAGTGTGTGTAAGTGCGTGTAAGTGCGTGCAAGTATGTGTAAGTGCGTGTAAGTATGTGTAAGTGCGTGTAAGTGTGTGTAAGTGCGTATAAGTACGTACAAGTGCGTGTAAGTGCATGTAAGTGCGTGTACTTGTGTGTAAGTGCGTGCAAGTATGTGTAAGTACATGTAAGTGCATAAAAGTACGTCGAAGTGGGTATAAGTGTGTGTAAGTGCGTGTAAGTGCGTGCAAGTGCGTGTAAGTGCTCGTAAGTGCCTGTAAGTGTGTGTAAGTACATGTAATTGTGTGTAAGTACACGTAACTGCGTGTGAGTATGTGTAAGTGCGTGTAAGTGCGTGTAAGTGTGTATACGTACGTATAAGTGCTTGTAAGCACGTGTAAGTACGTCTAAGTACCTGTAAGTGCGTGTAACTGCATATAAGTGCCTGTAACTACGTGTAAGTGTGTGTAAGTACGTGTAAGTACGTGTTAGTGCGTATAAGTGCATGAAAGTGCGTGTAAGTGCATGTAAGTGCGTGTAAGTGCGTGTAAGTGCGTGTAAGTGCATGTAAGTGTTTGTAAGTGCGTGTGTAAGTGCGTGTAAGTGTGTGTAAGTTTGTGTAAGTGTGTGTTAGTGCATGTAAGTACAATTAGCTACTTGTAAGTGCGTGAAATTGTGTGTTGGAATGCTTAAGTACATATAAGTGCGTGTAAGTGTATGCAAGTACGTGTAAGTATGTGTAAGTGCGTGGAAGTGTGTCTAAGTGTGTGTAAGTATGTGTAATTGCGTGTAAGTACGTGTAAGTACGTGTAAGTGTGTGTAAATATGTGTTAGTGCATGTTAGTACGTGTAAGTATGTGTAAGTGCGTGTAAGTATGTGTAAGTGCGTCTAAGTACATATAAAAGTGTGTAAGTGCGTGTAAGTGCGTGTATGTGTGGGTAAGTGTGTGTAAGTACGTGTAAGTGCTGGTAGGTGCATGTAAGTCCATGTAAGTGCGCGTAAGTGTGTGTAAGTGTGTATAATTGTGTGTAAGTGCGTGTAAGTGCATGTAAGTGTGTGTAAGTGCGTGTAAGTACGTGTGGGTACGTGTAAGTCCATGTACGTACGCGTAAGTGCGTGTAAGTGCGTGTAAGTGGGTGTAAGTACATGTAAGTGTGTGTAAGTACGTGTAAGTGCGTGTAAGTGCGTGCAAGTATGTGTAAGTGTATGTAAGTGTGTGTAAATGTATGTAAGTGCGTGTAAGTGTGTGTAAGCACAAGTAAGTGCGTGTAACTGCATGTAAGTGCATGTAAGTGCGTGTAAGTGCGTGTAAGTGCGTGTAAGTTTATGTAAGTGTATGTAAGTGCTTGTAAGTGCGTGTAAGTGCATGTAGGTCCATGTAAGTGCGTGTAAGTGCGTGTAAGTGTGTGTAAGTACGTGTAAGTGTGTGTGTGAGTACGTGCAAGTGCATGTAAGTGCGTGTAAGTGCATGTAAGTGTGTGAAAGTACGTGTAAGTACGTGTAAGTGCATGAAAGTGTGTGTAACTATGTGCAAGTACATGTAAGTGTGCGTAAATGTGAGTAAGTGCATGTAAGTACGTGTAGGTGCGTGTAAGTGAGTGTAAGGACATGTACGTGAATGTAAGTGCGTTGAAGTGCGTGTAAGTGCGTGTAAGTGTGTCTAAGTGTGTGTAACTATGTGTAAGTACGTGTATGTACGGGTAAGTGCGTGTAAGTGCGTGTAAGTGCGTGTAAGTGCGTGTAAGGACATGTATGTACGTGTAAGTGCGTGGAAGTGCGTCTAAGTGCGTGTAAGTGCGTGTAAGTGTGTGTAAGTGCCTGTAAGTGCATGTAACTGCGTGTAACTGTGTGTAAGTGTGTGTAAGTACGTGTAAGTACGTCTAAGTGCGTGTAAGTGCGTGTAAGTGGTTGTAAGTGTGTGTAACTGCGTATACGTGTGTGTAAGTGTGTGTAAGTGCGTGTAAGTGCATGTAAGTGCGTGCAAGTGTGTGTAAGTACGTGTAAGTGCATGTAAGTGCGTATAAGTGCATGTAATTGGGTGCGAGTCTTTGTAAGTGCGTGAAAGTACGGTTAAGTACGTGTAAGTTCGTGTACTTTCATGTAATTACGTGTACGTGCGTATAAGTGCAATTAACTGCGTGTAAGTAGGTGTAAGTGCGTGTACGTATGTGTAAGTGCGTGTAAGTATGTGTAAGTATGTGTAAGTGTATGTAAGTGCATGTAAGTGTGTGTAAGTGTGTGTAAGTTTGTGTAAGTGTGTGTAAGTGCATGTAAGTACGTGTTAGTGCGTATAAGTGCATGTAATTGTGTGTAAGTACGTGTAAGTGCGTGTAAGTACATGAAGTGCATGTAAGTGCGTGGAAGTGCATGTAAGTATGTGTAAGTGTGCATAAGTGCGTATGAGTGAGTGTAACTGCGTGTTTATACGTGTAACTGTGTGTAAGTACGTGTAAGTACGTGTAAGTGTGGGTAAGTACGTGTAAGTACATGCAAGTATGTGCAAGTATGTCTTAGTACGTGAAAGTATGTGTAATTGCGTATAAGTGTGTGTAAGTGCGTGTAAGTGTATGTAAGTTAGTGTAAGTACGTGTAAGTGCGTGTAAGTGCGTGTAAGTGTGTGTAAGTACGTGTAAGTACATGTAAGTGCGTGTAAGTACGTGTAAGAATTTGTACGTGCGTGTAAGTACGTATAAGTGCGTATAAGTGCATGTAAGCTTGTGAAAGTGATTGTAAGTACGTGAAAGTGCAATTAACTGTGTGTTAGTGTGTGTGAGTGCGTGTAAGTGTGTGTAAGTGCGTGTAAGAGCGTGTAAGTGTGTGCAAGTACGTGTAAGTGTGTGTAAGTTCTTGTAAGTGCGTGTAAGTACGTGTAAGTGCGTGTAAGTGCGTATAAGTGCATATAAGTGCATATACGTGTCTATAAGTGTGTGTAAGTGTGTGTAAGTGCGTGTAAGTGCGAATAAGTGTGTGTAATTGGGTCTAAGTCTTTGTAAGTGCGTGTCAATACGTGTAACTTTGTGTAAGTGCGTGTAAGTTTGTGTAAGTGCATGAGGTGTGTGTAAGTGCAATTAACTACATGTGAGTGCATGTAAGTGTGTGTAAGTGCGTGTAAGTGTGTGTAAGTGTGTGCAAGTGCATGTAAGTGCGTGTAAGTGCGTTTAAGTGTGTGTAAGTGCGTGTAAGTGTGTATAAGTGTGTGTAAGTGTGTGTAAGTGCGTGTAAGTGTACGTAAGTGCGTGTAAGTACGTGTAAGTGCGTGTAAGTTCTTTTAAGTGCTTAAAAGTGCGTTTAATTGTGTGTAAGTGCATATAAGTGCATGTAAGTACGTGTAAGTGCGTGTAAGTGTGTGTAAGTGCTTATAAGTGCGTGTAAGTGCATGTCAGTGTGTGTAAGTGCGTGTAAATACATGTGAGTGCATGTAAGTGTGTGTAAGGTTGTCTAAGTAGGTGTAAGTGCGTGTAAGTGTGTGTAATTGTGTGTAAGTACGTATAAGTGCTTGTAGGTACGTGTAAGTCCGTGTAAGTATGCGTAAGTACATGTAAGTGCGTGTAAGTGCGTGTAAGTGTGTGTAAGTATGTGTAAGTGTGTATAAGTGTGTGGAAGTGCGTGTAAGTGCGTGTGAGTATGAGTAAGTGTGTGTAAGTACGTGTAAGTTCGTGTAAGTTCGTGTAAGTGTGTGTAAGTTCATGTAAGTGCGTGTAAGTGCATGTAAGTGCGTGTTAGTGCGTATAAGTGCATGTAAATACGTGTAAGTGCGTGTAAGTGCGTGTAAGTGCATGTAAGTGCGTGTAAGTGTGTGTAAGTGCATGTAAGTACGTGTACGTACGTGTAAGTACGTGTAAGTGTGTGTAACTGTGTAGAAGTACGTGTAAATACGCGTAAGCATGTGTAAGTGTGTGTAAAGGTGGATAACTGCGTGTAAGCGTGTATAAGTGTGTGCAAGTACGTGTAAGTACGTGTAAGTGCATGTAAGTGTGTGTAATTGTGTGCAAGTACGTGTAAGTGCGTGTAAGTGTGTGTAAGTGCGTGTAAGTACGTGTAAGTGGTGTAAGTGCGTGTAAGTGTGTGTAAGTGTGTGTGAGTGCGCGTACGTACGTGTAAGTGCGTGTAAGTGCGTGTAAGTGTGTAAGTGTGTATACGTGCGTGTAATTGCGTGTAAGTCTTTGTAAGTACGTGTAAGTACGTATAAGTGCGTGTAAGTACGTGTAAGTGTGTGCAAGTGCATGTAAGTATGTATAAGTGTGTGTAAGTTCGTGTAAGTGTGTGTAAGTGCGTGTAAGTGTCTGTATGTGCGTGTAAGTGTGTGTAAGTGCGAGTAAGTGTGTGTAAGTGCGTGTAAGTTCTTGTAAGTTCTTGTAAGTACGTGTAATTGCGTGTACGTCCGTACAAGTTCATGTAAGTACGTGTAAGTGCGTGTAAGTGCATGTAAGTGCGTGTAAGTATGTGTAAGTGCGCTTAAGTGCCTTGAAGTGCTTCTAAGTGCGTGTAAGTACGTGTGAGTGCATGTAAGTGCGTGTAGGTGTGTCTAAGTACGTATAAGTACGTGTAAGTGCGTATAAGTGTGTGTAAGTACGTGTAAGTACATGTAGGTGCTCGTAAGTCTGTGTAAGTGTGCGTAAGTGCGTGTAAGTGCGTGTAAGTGCGTGTAAGTATGTGTAAGTATGTGGAAGTATGTATAAGTGTGTGTAAGTGCGTGTAAGTGCGTATAAGTGTGTGTAAGTGCGTGTAAATGTATGTAAGTGTATGTAAGTGTGTGTAAGCACATGTAGGTACATGTACCTGTGTGTAAGTACGTGTAAGTACGTGTAAGTGCGTGTAAGTGCGTGTAAGTGCGAGTAAGTGCGTGAAAGTGTATGCAAGTGTGTGTATGTGCGTGTATGTGCGTGTTAGTTAGTGTAAGTGCGTGTAAGTGCATTTAAGTGCATGGAAGTGCGTATACATTTGTGTACGTGCGTGTAAGTGCGTGTAGATATGTGTAAGTACGTGTAAGTGTGTGTAAGTGTGTGCAAGTACGTGTAAGTATGTGTAAGTGCGTGTAACTGCATGTAAGTGCATGTAAGTGCGTGTAAGTGCGTGTAAGGGCGTGCAAGTGTGTGTAAGTGCGTGTAAGTGCATGTAAGTGTTTGTAAGTGTGTCTAAGTATGTGTAAGTACGTTTAAGTGTGTGTAAGATAGTGTAAGGGCATGTAAGTGTGTGTAAGTGTATCTAACCGTGTGTAAGTGGGTATAAGTACGTATAAGTGTGTATAAGTGCGCGTAAGTGCGTGTAAGTGTGTGCACGTACATGTAAGTGCGTGAAAGTGCGTGTAAGTACGTGTAAGTATGTGTAAGTGCGTGTAAGTGCGTGTAAATGTGTGTAAATGCATGTAAGTACGTGTAAGTGCGTGTAAGTGCGTTCATGTGCTTGTAAGTGCGTGTAAGTTCTTAAGTGCGTGTAATTGCGTGTAAGTATGTGTAAGTGCGTATAACTGTGTGCAACTGTGTGTAACTACGTGTAAGCACGTGTAAGTACGTGTAAGTACGTGTAAGTACATGTAAGTTCGTGTAAGTTTGTGTAATTACGTACAACTCTTTGTAAGTGCGTGTAAGTACGGTTAAGTGCGTGTAAGTTGGTGTAAGTTCGTGTAAGTACGTGTATGTGCGTATAGGTATAATTAACTGCGTGTAAGTACGTGTAAGTGCGTGTAAGGATGTGTAAGTGCGTGTGAGTGTGTGCAAGTGCGTGTAAGTGCGTGTAAGTGCATGTAAGTGTGTGTAAGTGCGTATGAGTGTGCGTAAGTGCGTGTAAGCGCGTGTAAGTGTGTGTAAGTATGCGTAAGTGTGTGTAAGTGCGTGTAAGTTCTTGTGAGTTCTTGTAAGTGGGTGTAATTGCGTGTAAGTGCGTAGATGTGTGTTTAAGTGCGTGTAAGTATGTGTAAGTGCGTATAAGTGCTTTTAAGTGTGTGTAAGTGCGTGTAAGTGCGTGTAAGTGCCTGTAAGTGCGTGTATGTATGTGTGAGTGCATGCAAGTGCGTGTAAGTGCGTGTAAGTGCGTGTAAGTGCGTGTAAGTGTGTGTAAGTGAGTGCAGGTACATATAAGTCTGTGTAAGTGCGTGTAAGTGCGCGTAAGTGCATGTTAGTATGTGTAAGTGTGCGTAAGTGTGTGTAAGTGCATGTAAGTGCGTGTGAGTGCGTATAAGTACGTGTAAGTGCGTGTAAGTGTATGTAAGTGCATGTAAATGTGTATAAGTGCATGTAAGTGCGTGTAAGTATGTGAAAGTGCGTGTAACTATGCGTAAGTGTGTGTAAATGCGTGTAAGTGTGCATAAGTGCGTGTAAGTGCATGTAAGTATGTGTAAGGGTATGTAAGTGTGTGTAAGTGCGTGTAAGTGTGTGTAAGTTCATGTAAGTGTGTGTAAGTCCATGTAAGTACATGTTAGTGCGTAAAAGTGCGTGTTAGTGTGTGTAAGTATGTGTGAGTGCATGTAATTACATGTAAGTGCGTGTAAGTGCGTGTAAGTGCATGTAATACATGTAAGTGCGTGTAAGTGCATACAAGTGTGTGTAATTGCGTGTATATGCGTGTAACTATGTATACGTACGTGTAAGTGTGTGTAAGTGTGGGTAAGTACGTGTAAGTGCATGTAAGTATGTGCAAGTACGTGTTAGTACATTTAAGTACATGTAACTGCGTGGAAGTGTGTGTAAGTGCGTGTAAGTGCATGTAAGTGCATGTAAGTACGTGTAAGTGCGTGTAAGTGCGTCTAAGTGCGTGTCAGTAGGTGTAAGTACGTGTAAGTGCGTGTAAGTACGTGTAAGTGTTTGTAAGAGCGTGTAAGTACGTGTAAGGGCGTATAAGTGCGTGTAAGTTCTTGTAAGTGCCTGTAAGTTCGTGCCAGTGCAATTAACTGCGTGTAAGTGTGTGTAAGTGCGTGTAAGTGTGTGTAAGTGCGTGTAAGTGTGTGTAAGCGCGTGCAAGTGCGTGTAAGTGCGTGTAAGTGCATATAAGTGCATGTAAGTATGTGTAAGTGCTTATACTTGCGTGCAAGTGCGTGTAAGTGCATATAAGTGCATACAAGGGCGTGTAGGTGCGTGTAAGTGCGTCTAAGTGCGTGTAAAAGCATGTAAGTGCATGTAAGTGTGTGTAGATACGTGTAAGTCCGTGTAAGTGCGTGTAAGTGCGTGTACGTGCATGTAAGTGCGTGTAAGTGTGTGTAAGTGTGTGTAAGTGCATGTAAGTGCGTGTGAGTGCGTGTAAGTACGTGTAAGTGTGTGTAAGTGTATGTAAGTGCGTGTAAATGCGTATAAGTGCATGTAAGTGCGTGTAAGCACGTGTAAGTGCGTGTAACTATGTGTAAGTGGGTGTAAATGCGTCTAAGTGCGTATAAGTGCGTGTAAGTGCGTGTAAGTATGTGTAAGTGTATGTAAGTGCGTGTAAGTGCGTGTAAGTGTGTGTAAGTTTGTGTAAGTCTGTGTAAGTGCATGTAAGTACGTGTAAGTGCGTGTAAGTGCATGTAATACGTTTAAGTACGTGTAAGTGCATATAAGTGTGTGTAACTGTGTGTATATGCGTGTAACTATGTGTAAGTACGTGTAAGTGTGTGTAAGTGTGGGTAAGTACATGTAAGCTCATGTAAGTATGTGCAAGTACGTGTTAGTACGTTTAAGTACATGTAACTGCGTGTTAGTGCGTGTAAGTGCGTGTAAGTGCATGTAAGTGCGTGTAAGTACGTCTAAGTGTGTGTATGTGCGTGTAAGTGCGTGTAGGTACGTGTAAGTGTGTGTAAGTGCTTGTAAGTACGTGTAAGTGTTTGTAAGTGCGTGTAAGTACGTGTAAGTGCGTATAAGTGCGTGTAAGTTCTTGTACGTGCCTGTAGTTTGTGTAAGTGCAATTAACTACGTGTAAGTGTGTAGAAGTGCGTGTAAGTGTGTGTAAGTGCGTGTAAGTACGTGTAAGTGTGTGCAAGTACGTCTAAGTGTGTGTAAGTGCTTGTAAGTATGTGTAAGTGCGTGTAAGTCTGTGTAAGTGCGTGTAAGTGCATATAAGTGCATGTAAGTACGTATAAGTGCGTGTAAGTGCATGTAAGTGCGTGTATGTGCATATGAGTGCATAATAGTGCGTGTAAGTACGTGTAAGTTGGTATACGTGCGTGTAAGTGCGTGTAAGTACGTGTAAGTGCGTGTAGGTACGTGTAAGTCCGTGTAAGTGCGTGTAAGTGCGTGTAAGTACATGTAAGTGCGTGTAAGTGTGTGTAAGTGTGTGTAAGTACATGTAAGTGCGTGTGAGTACGTGTAAGTACGTGTAAGTGCGTGTAAGTGTATGTAAGTTCGTGTAAATGCGTATAAGTGCATGTAAGTGCGTGTAAGCACGTGTAAGTGCGCGTAAGTATGTGTAAGTGTGTGTAAATGCGTGTAAGTGCGTATAAGTGCATGTAAGTGCGTGTAAGTACATGTAAATGTATCTAAGTGCGTGTAAGTGCGTGTACGTGTGTTTAAGTTCGTGTACGTGTGTGTAAGTACATGTAAGTATGTATTAGTGCATAAAAGTGCATAGGTGTGTGTAAGTACGTGTAAGTGCGTGTAAGTGCATATAAGTGCGTGAAAGTGCATGTAAGTGCATGTAATACGTGTAAGTGTGTTAAACTATGTGTATATGCGTGTAACTATGTGTAAGTACATGTAAGTGCGTGTAAGTGTAGGTAAGTACGTGTAAGTGCACGTAAGTATGTGCAAGTACGTGTTAGTACGTTTAAGTACATGTAATTACGTGTAAGTGCGTGTACGTGCGTGTAAGTGCATGTAAGTGCGTGTAAGTACGTGTAAGTGCGTGTAAGTGCGTGTAAGTCCATGTAAGTACGTGTAAGTACGTGTAAGTACGTGTAAGTGTTTGTAAGTTCGTGTAAGTGCATGTAAGTACGTGTAAGTGTGTGTAAGTGTTTGTAAGTTTATGTAAGTACGTGTAAGAGCGTATAAGTGTGTGTAAGTTCTTGTAAGTGCCTGTAAGTTCGCGTAAGTGCAATTAACTGCGTGTAAGTGTGTGTAAGTGTGTGTAAGTGCAAGTAAGTGTGTGCAAGTACGTCTAAGTGTGTGTAAGTGCTTGTAAGTGTGTATAAGTGCGTGTAAGTGCGTGTAAGTACGTGTACGTGCATATAAGTCCATGTAAGTACGTGTAAGTGCGTGTAAGTGCGTGTAAGTGCGTGTAAGTGCATATAAGTTTATATACGTGCGTGTAAGTGCGTGTAAGTGCGTGTAAGTACGTATAAGTGCATATAAGTGCGTGGAATTGCGTGTAAGTCTTTGTAAGTGCGTGTCAGTACGTGTAAGTGCGTATAAGTGTGTGTATGTTGGTGTAAGTTCTTTGAGGTACGTGTAAGTGTAATTAACTACGTGTAAGTGCACGTAAGTGCATTGAGTGCGTGAAAAAGCGTGTAAGTGCGTGTAAGTGCGTACACGAACTTACACACACTTACACATTTTTACACACACTTACACACACTTATACGTACTTACATACACTAACATGCACTTACATGCACTTACAGGCAATTATACGCAGGTACACGTAATTATACGCAGTAACACATACTTACAGGCAATTATATGCAATTACACGCAATTATACGCAGTTACACGCAATAATACGCAGTTACACGCACTTACATGTACTTACATGCACTTACAGGCAATTATGCACAGTTACACGCAATTATACGCAGTTACACGCAATTATACGCAGTTACACGTAATTATACGCAGTTACACGCAATTATACGCAGTTACAGGGAATTATACGTAGTTTCACGCAGCTACACGCAATAACACGTACTTACACGCACTTAAACGCAATTATACGCACTTCAACTCAAATACACGTACTTACACGAACTTATACACACTTACACGTACTGATACGCATTTACATGCACATACATAAAATTACACGCACTTCCACGTAGTCACACGCTTTTACACCTACATACACGTACGTATACAAACTTACACGTACGTATACAAATTTACACGTACTTCCACGCACTTACATGCACTTACACGCACTTACACACACTTATACATACTTACACGCACTTACACGTAGTTACATACACTTACACATACTTACACGTACTTACATGCACTTGCATGCACTTACACGCACTTATACACACGAATACGCAATTATATGCACTTACACACACTTACTCGCACTTACACACACTTACACGCGTTTACACGCACTTACATGCACTTATACACACTTACACACACTTACACACACTTACACACACTTACACACACTGACACACATATACGCACTTACATGCACTTACACGTGCTTACATGTACTTACACGTACTTACACATACTTACACGCACTTACACGTACTTACACGTACTTACACGCACGTACACGCAGTTACACGCATTTACACGCAGTTACACGTACTTACACGCACTTACATGCAATTATACGTACTTACACTCAGAAACACGCACTTACACGTACTTATACGCATTTATATGCACTTACATGCAATTACACACACTTACACACAGTTACATGCTTTTACATACCCATACACGCACTTACATGTACTTGCACGCACTTACACACACTTACATGCACTTACACACACTTACATGTACTTACACGCACTTACATGTACTTACACACACTTACACGCACTTGCACGCACTTGTACGCACTTATACATACTTGTACGTACTTACACGTACTTACACACACTTACACGCACTTACATGCACTTACATGCACTTACACATACTTACATGCACTTACATGCTCTTACACGCACTTACACGCACTCACAGGTACTTACACGCACTGACACATACTTACAAGAACTTACATGCACTTATACCCATTTACACGCAGTTGCACGCACGTATACATACTTACACATTCTTACACGCACTTACACGTACTTACATGCACTTACACGCACTTACACACACTTACACGCACTTACATGCACTTATACGCACTTATACTCACTTACACATACTTTCATGCACTTGCACACACTTACACGCAATTATGCACACTTGCTCGTACTTCTACGCACTTACACGCACTTACGCACTTACATGTACTTACACACACTTACTCGCACTAACACATACTTACACACACTTACACGCACTTACACGCACTAACACGCACTTACACGCACTTACACGCACTTACACGCACTTACACGCACTTAGACGCACTTACACACACATACACGTACTTACACCCACTTACACATACTTCCACACACTTACACGCACTTACACGCACTTACACGCAGTTAATTACACTTACACGCACTAATACCTACTTATACGCACTTACACATACATGCAGTTACACGCACTTACACGCACTTACGCGCACTTACATGCAATTACACGCACTTACATGCACTTACAATAACTTACATGCACTTACACCCACTTTCACGCGATTACAAGTACTTACACATACTTACACACACTTACACGCGCTTACACACACTTTCACGTTCTTACAGGCACTTACTCATACTTACATACACTTACATGCACTTACACACACTTACACATACTTACACGCACTTACTTGTACTTACACGCACTTATATGCACTTACACGCACTAAGACGCACTTACATACACTTACACCGACATACACGTACTTACACGTACTTACATGTACTTATACGCACTTACACGCAGGTACATGCACTTACACGTGCTTACACGCACTTACACGCACTTACACGCATTTACACACACTTACATACACTTACACGCACTTACACGCACTTACATGCACTTACACGCACTTACACGCACTTAGACACACTTACACGCACTTACACGCACTTACACGCACTAACATGCACTTACTCGCACTTACACGCACCAACACGCACTTACACGCACTTACATGCACTCACACACACTCACACGTACTTACACGCACTTACACGTACTTACTCCCACTTACACGCACATACACATACTTACACGAACTTACACGTACTCACATGCACTTACATGCACTTACACACACTTACACAAAGGGACATGCATTTACACGTACTTACAGGCACTTACACACACTTAACACGCACTTATACGCACTTACACGTACTAGCATGTCCTTACACGCACTTACATCCAATGACACGCACATACACGCACTTACACATACATCCACGCACTTACACGCACTTACCCGCACTTACACGCACTTACACCCACTTACATACACTTATACGCACATACACGTGCTTACACGCACTTACACTCACTTACACGTACTTGCGTGCACTGACATGCACTTACACGCAATTACACACAATTACACGCACTTACACGCACTTACATGCACTTACATACATTTACACCCACTTACACGCACTTTGAAACACTTACACGCATTTACATGCAATTACACGCACTTACACGCACTTACATACACTTACACACACTTAGACACACTTACACACACTTACACGTACTTACACACACTTGTATGCACTTACACACACTTACACGCACTAACACGCACTTACACGCACTTACACGTACTTACACACACCTGTACGCCTTTACACGCAGTTGCATACACTTACACAAACTTACACTCACTTACACACACTTATACGTACTTATACACACTTGTATGCACTTACACACACGTACACGCACTAACACGCTCTTACACGCACTTACACGTACGTATACGCACTTACATGTACTTACACGCACTTACACGTACTTGCACACACTTACACGCACTTCTACGTACTTACACGCACTTAGACGCACTTAAACACACTTACAAGCAGTTTATTGCACTTATACGCACTTATACGCACTTACACAAATGTACACGCACTTACACACACATACACATACTTATACGCACTTACAAATACTCAAATGCACTTACACGCACTTACACACACTTACACGCACTCACACACACATACAGACACAAATACTCAAATGCACTTACACACACATTACACACACTTACACAAACTTACTCGTACCTACACATACTTACACATACTTACATGTACTGACGGGCACTTACACGCACTTACACGCACTTACACGCACTTACACGCACTTACACATACTTATACGCACTTACACGTCCTTACACGCACTTACACGTACTTACACGAACTTACACATACTTACACACACTTACACGTACTTAGACACACTTACAAGTTATTATACGCATTTACACACACTTACACGCACTTACACACAGTTACACACACTTAACACGCACTTACACGTACTTACACGCACTTACACGCACTTACATGTCCTTACACGCATTTACACCCAATTACACGCACTTACACATACTTACACGTACTTCCACGCACTTACACGCACTTACCCGTACTTACACACACTTACACGCACCTATATATACCTATACGCACATACATGTACTTACACGTACTTACACACACTTACACGCACTTACACGCACTTACACACACTTACATGCACTTACATACACTTACACGCACTTACACGCACTTACACACACTTGCACACTTTTACACGCACTTACACGTACTTACACATAGTACATGCACGTACATGCACTTACAGGCACTTACACGCACTTACACGCACTTGCACATACTTACATGCACTTCTACGTACTTACACGCACTTACACGTACTTATACGCACTTACACACAGTAAATTGCACCTATACACACTTACACGCACTTACACAAATGTACACGCACTTACACGCACTTACACATACTTATACACACTTACAAATACATACATGTACTTACACACACTTACACACACTTACACATACTCAGACGCATTTACACGCACTTACACGCACTTACACGCACTTACACGTACTTACACATACTTACATGCATTTACAGGCACTTACACACACTTATACGCACTTACATGCACTGATACGCACTTACACGTACTTACACACACTTACACGCCCTTAAACACACTTACACACAGTAATGCATAGTTACATGCAGTGAAACGCACTTACATGTACTTACACGCACTTAAACACACTTACACGCACTTGCACACACTTACTGGCACTTACACGCACTTACATGCACTTACACGCACTTACACGTACTCATACATACTTACATGCATTTATACATACTAACACGTACTTACATGCACTTACACGCACTTACACGTACTTACACGTACTTACAGGCACTTACACTTACTTACAAACACTTATACGCACTTACACGCACTTACACGTACTCACATGCATTTACACGTACTTACACGCACTTACACGCACATACACGTACTTACACATAGTTCCACGCATTTACATGCACTTACAGGCACTTACACACACTTAACACGCACATACATGCACGTACACACACTTACACGCACTTACATGTGCTTATACACACTTACACCCAATTACACGCACTTACACGCACTTACACGCACTTACACATACTTACCTGCATTTCCACGCACTTACACACACTAACACGTACTTACACATACTTATATGCATTTATAGACACTTACACACACTAACACGCACTTACACGCACTTACACGCAATTATACGTACTTACATGTGCTTACACGCACTTACACACACTTACACACGTTTACACGCACTCTCATACACTTATATGCACTTACACGCACTTACATGCACTTACACGCACTTACATGCACTTACACGCACTTACGCACACTTAGACACACTTACACGCACTTAAACAGACTTACACGTACTTATACAGTTATATGCACATACATGCACTTACACGCACTAACAGGCACTTACACGTACTTACACGCACTTACACGCACTTAGACGCACTTAAACGCACTTACACACACTTGCACGCACTTACACGCACTTACACGCACTTACACGTATGTACACATACTTTCACGCACTTACACGTACTTACACGCACTTACACATACTTCCACATACGTACACGCACTTCTACACATTTACACGCACTTACACGTACTTATAGGCACTTACATGCAGTTATTTGCACTTATACGCACTTACACGCACTTACACAAACGTACACGCACTTACACACACTTATACATACTTATACGCACTTACAAATACTTACATGCACTTAGACACACTTACACGCACTTACACGTACTCACACGCACTTACACGCATTTTTACACACTTACACGCACTTACATGCACTTACACATACTCACACGTACTTACATGCACTTACAGGCACTTACACGCACTTACACGTACTTACACGCACTTATGCGCACTTATATGTGCTTACACGCACTTACACGCCCTTACACACACTTACACACAGTTACACACAGTTACATGCACTGAAACACACTTATACATACTTACACACACTTACACACACTTACATGCACTTGCACAGACTTACTCACACTTACACGCACTAACATGCACTCACCCGCACTTAGACACACTCATACGTACTTACACGTACTTATACGTACTTACACGAACTTACATGTACTTACATGCACTTACACACACTTACACGTACTTACACATACTTACACGTGCTTACACGTACTTACACGCACTTACACGCACTTACACGCATTTACACGCAGTTACACGTGTTTACACGCACTTACAGGCACTTACACATACTTAACACACACTAACACGCACTTACACACACTTACACACACTTACATGTCTTACACGCACTTACACCCAATGACACGTACTTACCCACGCTTACACGTACTTCCACGCACTTACATGCACTTACCTGTACTTACACGCACTTACACACACTTACATACACTTATACACACATACACGCACTTACACGCACTTACACACACTTACACGTACTTACACATACTTACACACACTTATATGCACTTTCCCACACTTTTACGCACTTACACGTACGTACACACACTTACATACACTTACATGCATGTACACGTACTTACACGCAGTTACACATGCTTACACGTACTTACACGCACTTATACGCACTTATACACATTCACACGCACTTACATACACTTACACGTACTTACACGCACTTACATGCACTTACACGCACTTACATGTACTTACACGCACTTACACGCACTAACACACTCTTACACATACTTACACACACTTCCACACACTTACACGTACTTACACCCACTTATATGCACTTACACGCACTAACATGCACTAACACCCACTTACACGCACTTACACGCACTTACACGCACTTACACACACTTACACACACTTACACGCACTCACACACACTTGCACGCTTTTACAGGCACTTACACGCACTTACACATGCGTTCACGCACCTACACGCACTTACAAGCACTTACACGCACTTACATGCACTTACACGCACTTGCACATACTAACACATACTTCTACATACTTACACGCACTTAAACGCACATATACGCACTTATATGCAGTTAATTGGACTTATACGCACGTACACACACTTACACAAATGTACACGCCCTTACACGCACTTACACATACTTATACGCACTTACAAATACTTACATGTACTTACACACACTTACATGCACTAACACACACTCACACGCACTTATACACACTTACATACACTTACACGCACTTACACGTACTTACACGTACTTTCATGCACTTACAGGCACTTACATGCACTTACACGCACTTACATGCACTTATACGCACTTACACGTACTTACACACACTTACATGCCCTTAAATGCACTTACACACAGTTACGCATACCATGCAATGAAACGCACTTACACGTACTTACACGCACTTACACACAATTACATGCACTTGCACACACTTACTCGCACTTACACGCACTTACATGCACTTACGCGTACTTACACGCACTCATACGTACTTACACGCACTTATACATACTTACATGTACTTACATGCACTTACACGCACTTACACGTACTTACACGTACTTACAGGAACTTACACTTACTTACACACACTTATACGCACTTATACGCACTAACACGCACTTACACTCACTTACACGCACTTACACGCACTTACACGCACTTACACACACTTACACAGACTTACACGCACTTACACACACTTGTACGCTTTTACACGTACTTACACGCACTTATACATACGTACACGCACTTACATGTACTTACACACACTTACACGCACTTATATGCATTTGTGCATACTTACACGCACTTCTACGTACTTACACGCACTTACACACACTTATACGCACTTACACGCACTTAACTGCACTTATACGCACTTACACACACTTACACAAACTTACACGTACTTCCATGTACTTACACATACTTATACGCACTTACAAATACTTTCATGTACTTACACACACTTGCACGCACTTACACGCACTCACACACACTTACACGCACTTACACGCACTTACACGCACTAACATGCACTTACACATACTTACACGTACATACATGCACTTATAGGCCCTTACATGCACTTACACGTACTTACACGCACTTATACGTACTTACACATGCTTACACACACTTACAGGCCCTTATACACACTTACACACAGTTACGAGCAGTTACATGCACTGAAATGCACTTACATGTACTTACACGCACTTACACACACTTACACGCACTTACAGAGACTTACTCGTACTTACACGCACTAACATACACTTACACCCACTTACACACACTTATACGTACTTACACGCACTTGTACGTACTTAGACGTACTTACATGCACTTACACACACTTACACACACTTACACGTACTTACACGTACTTACACTTACTTACACACACTTATACGCACTTACACGCACTTACACATACTTAGACATACTTACACATACTTACACGCACTTACACGCATTTACACGCACTTACACGCAGTTAGACGTGTTTACACGCACTTACAAGCACTTACACACACTTAACACGTACTTACACGCACTTACACGTACTTAAACGCACTTACATGTCCTTACATGCACCTACATCAAATTACACATACTTACACGCACTTACACGCACTTCCATGTACTTACACGCACATACCCACACTTACACTCACTTACATGCACTTACATACACTTATACGTACATACACATACTTACACGCACTTATACACACTTACACGCACCTACACACACTTACACGTACTTACATGCACTTATACATACTTACACACACTTACACATACTTACACACACTTACATATACTTACACCCACTTACAAACACTTACATGCACTTACATGCACTTACACGCACTTACACACATATACATGCACTTACATACACTTACACGCACTTACACGCACTTACATGCACTTACACATACGTACATGCACTTACACGCACTTACACGCACTTACACACACTTACACACACTTACACGTACTTACACATACTTAAACATACTTACACATACTTTTGTGCACATACACGCACTTACACACACTAACACGCACTTACACGCACTGACATGTACTTACACGCACTTACACGCACTTACATGCACTTAAACGCACTTACACACACGTACACACACTTACACGCACTTACACGCAGGTATATGCACTTACACGCACTTACACGCACTTATACGCACCTACACGCATTTATGCGCACCTACACATATTTACACGCCCTTTCACGCACTTACACACAGTTACGCACCGTTACATGCACTGAAACGTTCCTACACATACTTACACGCACTTACACACACTTACACGTACTTCCACAGACTTACTCGTACTTATACACACTTCTATGCACTTACACGCACTTACACGCACTCATACGTACCTACATGCACTTATATGTACTTACACGTACTTACATGCACTTACACGCACTTACACGTACTTACACGTACTTACACGCACTTACACTTACTTACACACACTTATACATACTTACACGCACTTATACATACTTACACACACTTACACGTACTTACACACACTTTTATGCACTTAGACGTACTTACACGCACTTACATGCACTTACATGTACTTATACGCACTTACACGGACTTACACGTACGTACACGTACTTACGCGCACTTACGCACACTTTAACGCATTTACACACAGTTACACGTAGTTAAACACACTTACACACACTTACACATACTTACACATACTAACACGCACTTACACGTACTAACACACACTTTCACGCATGTATATGTACATACACGTACTTACACACACTTATACGCAATTACATGCACTTATGAACACTTATACGCACTTACACGTACTCACATGTATTTACACGTACTTACACACACTTACATGCACTTACATTCACTTACATGCAGTAACATGTAGTTATACGCACATACACGTACTTACATGCACTTACACGCACTTACACACACTTACACGCACTTGTACGCACTTACACACACTTACACGTACTAACACGCACTTACACGTACTTATACAAACTTACTCGCACTTACACGCACTTACACGGACTTACACACATTAATACGCACTTACACGTACTTACACGTACTTACACGCCCTTACACGCACTTACACACAGTTACGTATAGCTACATAAACTGAAACATACTTACACATAGTTACACACACTTACACACACTTACACGCACTTCCACAGACTTACTTGCACTTACACGCACTTATATGCACTTACACATACTAACTCGCACTCATACGTACTTACACGCACTTATACATACTTATACCTACTTACATACACTTACACACACTTACACGCACTTACACGTACCTACACGCACTTACACTTATTTACACACACTTATACACACTTACATGCAATTACACATACCTACACACACTTACACGCACTTACACACACTTACATGCACTTACACGCACTTACACGCACTTACATGCACTTATATGTACTTATAGGTACTTACACGGACTTACACGCACGTACACGTACTTACGCGTACTTACACACACTTACACGTAGTTACACGCAGTTACACGTAGTTACACGCACTTACACACACTTACACATATTTACACGCACTTACACGCACTTACATGCACTTACACGTACTTACACACACTTTCACGCATGTATGTGCATTTACACAAAATACACACACTTATACGCACGTACATACACTTATGAGCACTTGTACGCACTTACACGTACTTACATGTACTTACATGTACGTACAAGAACTTACACGCACTTACATGCACTTACACACAGCTACACACAGTTACACGCACATACACGTACTCACATGCACTTACACGTACTTACACACACTTACACGCATTTGCACGCAATTACACATACTTACACATACTTACACGTACTTACATCCACTTGTACGCACTTACACGCACTTACACGCACTTACACATACTTACACGCAGTTAGACGCACTTACACGCACTTACATGCACTTACACGCACTTATACGCACTAACATGCACTTACACATACGTACACACAGTTACACGTACTGACACGCACTTGCACGCACTTACACGCACTTACACGCACTTACGCCCACTTACACGCACTTACATGCAGTTACACACAGTGACACACACTTACACATACTTACATGCACTTACATATACTTACACGTACTCACACTTACATGCACTTACGCACACTTACACACACTTACACATAGTTACATGCACTTACATGTACTTACACGTCCCTATACTTACACGTACATACACGTAGTTACACAAAGTTACACACAAATACACGTGCTTACACATACTTACATGCACTTACACGCATTTACTTGCACTTACACAAACTTACACGTACTTACATGCACTTACACGCACTTACATGCACTTACACACACTTACACACACTTGCACACACTTACACTCACACGTACATACACGCACCTATGCGTACTTACACGGACTTACATGCACCTACACGCACTTACACGTACTTACACACACTTACACTTACTTCCACGCACTTACACGCACTTACATGCACTTACACGAGCTTAGATGTACTTACACATACTTACACGCCCTTACACGTACTTAGACGTACTTACACGTACTTACATGCACTTTTACGCCCTTACACATACTTACACACACTTACACACACTTACACATACTTATACATACTTACACGCACTTACATACACTTACACACACTTACACGCACTTACATGCAGTTAATTGCACTTGCATGCACTTAGACGTACTTACACAAACTTACACGTACTTAAAAACAGTTACACATACTTACACACACCTACAAACGCTTACACGCAATTACACGCACTTACCCACACTTACACGTACTTACACGCACTTACACATACTTACACATACTTACACACCCTTCTATGCACTTACACGCACTTACACACGCTTATACGCAGTTACACGCACTTAGACGCAGTTACACGCACTTACACGTACGTATAAGCACTTACACGCACTAACAAGCACTGACACCTACTTACACGCACTTACTCGCACTTACATGCACTTACACGCACTTACACGCAGTTACATGCTCTTACACCCACTTACAAGTACTTACATATACTTAATACGTACTTACACATACTTACACACAGTTCCACGCACTTACACGCACTTACACCCACGTACACGCAATTATATGTCCTTACACGTACTAACACCTAATCACATGCACTTACACGCACTTACACGCACTTTCACACACGTATACACACTTACCCGCACTTACATGCACTTACACGCACTTACACATACTTACACACACGTATGCGCACTTACACGTACTTACAAACACTTACATGCACTTACACGCACTTACATGCACTTACACATGCTTACACGTACTTACACGCACTTACACGCACTTACACGTACTTACATGTACTTACACGCACTTACACGCACCTACACACACTTACACGCACTTACACACACTTACATGCACTTACACGCACTGACACGTAGTATCACGCACTTACATGCACGTACATGCACTTGCATGCACTTACACACACTCGCACGCACTTACACAACTTACACGTACTTAAATACACTTACACGCACTTACACGCACTTACACACACTTACACGCACTTACACGTACTTACACGCACTTACACGTACTTACACGTACTTACACGCACTTAGATGGACTTACACGCACTTACACGCACTAAGACGCACTTATACGCACTTACACGCACTTACACGCACTTACACACACTTACACGCACTTACACGCACTTCCAGGCACTTACACCCACTTAAACATACTTATACGCACTTACATGTACTTACACGTACTTACACACACTTACAAGCACTTACACGCACTCAAACACACTTATACCTACTTACACGCACTCACACGCACTTACACGTACCTACACACTGTTACATGCACTTACACATCCTTACCGGCTTTTATACACTTAACACGCACTTATACGCACTTACACGCACTTACACACACGTACACGTACTTACATATCCTTACACGCACTTACACACAATTACACGTACTAACACGCACTTACACACACTTAAAAGAACTTACACGCACTTACACATACTTACACATACTTTCATGTACTTACATGCACGTACATGCACTTTGACACACTCACACATACTTACACGCACTTATACACACTTGCAGGCACTTACACGCACTTACTTGTACTTAGATGCACTTACATGTACTTACACGCACTTTTACATAGTTACATATACTTACACCCACTTACACGCACTTACACATATGTACATGCACTTACGCGCACTTACACGCAGTTACATGTACTTACACGGGCTTACACACACTTGCACGTATTTACACGCATTTACACACACTTACATACACTTATACGTACTTACGTACACTTACATGCACTTACACGTACTTACACACACTTATACACACTTACATGTACTTACACGCACTTACACGTACTTACACGTACTTACACGTACTTATACGTACGTGTATGCAATTACACGCACTTACGTGCACTTACACATACTTACACGCACTAACACGTACTTACACGCACTTACACGCACTTACACGTAGTTACAGGCACTTACACACACTTACACGCACTTACACACACTTACACGCACTAACACGTACTTACACGTACTTACACACACTTTTACGTACTTACACGCACTTATACGCACTTACATGCACTTACACGTAGTTACACGCATTTACATGCACTTATGGGCACTTACACACACTTAAAACGCACTTACACGCACTTACATACACTTACACGCACTTACATGTCCTTACACACACTTACATTCAATTACACGCACTTACACGTACTAAGACGCACTTCCACGCACTTACACGTACTTATCCGTACATATACACACTTACACGCACTTACATATACTTATACGCACATACACGCACTTACACACACTTACACTCACTTACAGGCACTTACACGCACTTACACGCACTTACATGCACTTACACACACTTAGACGCACTTACACGCACTTACACACACTTACATACACTTACAACCACTTACACGCACTTACACGCAATTACATGCACTTACACACACTTACACGCGGTTACACGTACTTACACATGCTTACACGCACTTACACGCACCTCCACATACTAACATACACTTACACGCACTTACACATACTTACATGCACTTGCACGTACTTACAAGCACTTACACCCACTTACACACACTTCCACCTACTTACACGTACTTACACGCACTTATACACACTTACACGTACTTACCCACACGTATATGCACTTACTCGTACTTACACGCACTAACACGCATTTACACGCACTTACACGCACTTACATGCACTAACACGCACTTACACGCACTTACACGCACTTACACACACTTACATGCACTTATACATACTTGCACGTACTTATACGCACTTGTGCACACTTACACGTACGTACACGCACTTACACGCACTTACATGCACTTACACACACGTACACGCACTTCCCAACACTTTTACGCTCTTCTACGCACTTACTCGTACTTACACACACTGATACGCACTTACGTGCAGATAATTACACTTCACCACACTTACACACACTTACACAAACGTACACGCACTTACACGCACTTACACATACTTATACGCACTTACAGATACTTACATGCACTTACACGTACTCATACGCACTTACATGCACTCACACGTACTTACACGTACTTATACGTACTTACACGCACTCACACACACTTACACGCACTTATACGTACTTACATGCACTTACACGCACTTACACGTACATACACGTACTTACACACACTTACACACACTTATACGTACTTACACGCACTTATACACCCTTACACGCACTTACACACAGTTACACACTGTTACACACACTCAAACGTACTTATACGTACTTACACGCACTTACACACACTTACACGGACTTGCATGCACTTACTCGCACTTACACGCACTTACATGCACTTACATGCACTTATACACACTCATACGTACTTACAGGCACTCATACGTACTTACAAGTACTTACATGCACTTACACACACCTACTCGTACTTACACGCACTTATACGCACTTACACTTACTTACACACACTTATACACACTTACACACACTTACACGTACTTACACATACTTAAACGCACTTACACACACGTACATGCACTTACACACACTTATATGCACTTACATATACTTACACATACTTATACGCACTTACACAGACTTTCACGCATTTACACGCACTTACGTGCACTTACGCACACTTACACGTAGTTAAACGCAGTTACACGCAGTTACACGCACTTACACACACTTAAACATACTGTGCACACTAACATGCACTTACACGTACTTACACGCACTTACACACACTTTCACGCATGTATATGCATTTACACATACTTACACACACTTATACGCACGTACATGCACTTATGAGCACTTATGCGTACTTACACATACTTACACACACTTACACGCACTTACACGCACTTACACGTACTTACATGCACTTACATGTACTTACACACAGTTAAACGCACTTAAAACCACTTACACATACTTACACGCAGTTACACGCACTTACACGCACTTACACGTACTTATACGTACTTACACACACTGACACGCACTTACACGCACTTGCACATACTTACACGCACTTACACATACTTACACGCACTTACACACACTTATATGTACTTACACGCACTTACACGCACTTACACGCACTTACACGTACTTACACACACTTACACATAGTTACACGCACTTACACGCAGTTACACACACTTACACGCACTTACACATACTTACAAGCACTTACACGTACTTACACGCACTTACACGCACTTACACATACTTACACTTACTTAACCGCACTTACACGCACTTACACGCAGTTATACGCCTTTACACACACTTGCAAACACTTACACGCACTTACACACACTTACACACACTTACACACACTTATATCCTCTTACACGTAGTTACACACACTTATACATACTTACATGCACTTACACGCACTTACATGCACTTACACGCACTTATACGCATGAATACGTACTTATACGCACTTATACGCACTGACTTGCACTTACACGTACTTGCACGCACTTACGCACACTTACATGCAATTATACGCACTTACATGTACTTACACACACGTACACGTACTTACACGCACTTACACGCACTTACTCGCACTTACACGCACCTACACGCACTTACATGCACTGACACGTACTTATACACACTTACTCGCACTTATAAGCACTTACAAGCACTTACACATACTTACACGTACTTACACGCACTTATACACACTTGCACAAAATTACACGCACTTGCAAGCACTTAGAAGAGCTTACACGCACAAACACGCACTTATACACAGTTGCATGCATTACATGCAATAATACATACTTACATGCACTTCCACACAGTTACACGCACATACACACACTTACATGTACTTCTATGCACTTACATGTACTTACAGGCA
Organism: Penium margaritaceum; assembly: GCA_023375785.1. Lineage (NCBI taxonomy): Eukaryota > Viridiplantae > Streptophyta > Zygnematophyceae > Desmidiales > Peniaceae > Penium > Penium margaritaceum. The sequence continues at coordinate 39,776 of SZWC01005444.1, read as the reverse complement.
TTTACATGCACTTACATGCAATATCACACACTTACACGTACTTATACGCACTTGCACATACTTACACGCACTTACACGCACTTACACCTACTTACACAGTGTTCCACGCACTTACACACACTTAAACGCACTTACACACACTAACACGCACTTGCACACACTTGTATGCACTTACACATACTTTCACGCACTTACACGCACTTACACGTACTTACTTGCACTAACATGCACTTACACACACTTACACGCACTTACATATACTTACACGCACTTACGCGTACTATCATGCACTTACACGCACTTACACGCACTTATACACACTTACAAGAACGTACATGCACTTACACCCACAAACACGCAGTTACACCCACTTACACATGCTTACACGCACTTATACGCACTTACACGTACTTACACACACTTACACGCACCTACACGCACTTACACGTACTTACACGCACTTACACGCACTTACACGCACTTACACGCACTTACACGCACTTACACGCACTTACACGCACTTCCACGCACTTATACGCACTTACATGCACTTACACATACTTACACGCACTTACACACGCTTACACGCACTTACACGCACGTACACGCAGTTACACGCACTTACACGTACTTACACATACTTGTACACACTTATGTGCACTTACACGCACTTACACACACTTACATGCACTTACACGCACTTATACGCACTCACACGCACTTAACCACACTTACACGCACTTACACGTACTTACACGCACTTACACGCACTTACCCACACTTACACATACTTACACGCACTTACACACACTTACATGCACTTACACACACTTACACATACTTACACCCACTTACACGCGCTTACACACACTTACACGTACATATACACAGTTACACGCACTTATACATACTTACACGCACTTGCATATTCTTACATGCACTTACACGCACTTACACGTACTTACACGTACTTACATGCACTTACATGCAATTAATTGCACTTATACGCACTTACACACAATTACACGCACTTACAATTACTTACACACACTTACACGTACTTACATGCACTTACACATACTTACACGCACTTACACGCACTTACATACACTTACACGCACTTACACACACTTACACACACTTACACGCACTTACATGTACTTACATGTACTTGCACACAGTTATACGCACTTACATGCACTAACACATTCTTACATGCACTTACACATACTTACACGCAGTTAATTGCACTTACACGCACTTACACGCACTTACATGGACTTACACGCACTTACACGTACCTGCACATTTTTACACACACTTACAAACACTTACACGTACTTACACGCACTTACACGTACTTACATGTGCTTATACATACTTACACGCACTTACACACACTTACATGCACTTATATGCACTGATACGCACTTACACCCACTTATACGTACTTACACGAACTTACACGCACTTGCACACACTTGCACACACCTACACGTACTTATACACACTTACACACAGTTACATGCACTTACACGCACGTACATGCAGTTAATTGCACTTACACGCACTTACACGTACTTACACGCACTTACACGCACTTACACGCACTTACACACACTTACACGCACCTACACGCAGTTACACGCACTTACACATACTTACACGCACTTGCACACACTTACACGCACTTACACACACTTACACGCACTTACACATACTTATACGCACTTACACACACTTACACGCACTTACACATACTTACACGCACTTACACACACTTATACAAACTTACATACAATTACACGCACTTACCCGTACTTACCCGCACTTACACGCATTCATACGCACTTACACGCACTTACACGTACCTACACGCAGTTACACACACTTACACGTACTTACACGCACTTGCACACACTTACACATACTTACACACAGTTACATGCACTTACACGCACTTAAATGCACTTACACGTACTTACACACACTTACAGACACTTACACGTACTTATATGCACTTACACACACTTACATGCACTTACACGCACTTACTCGAGCTTACACGCACTTACACGCACTTACACGTACTTACATACACTTACACGCACTTACACGCACTTACATGCACTTACATACACTTACACATACTTACACGCACTTCCAGGCAGTTACACACACTTACACGTGCTTACACACACTTACATGCACTTACATACACTTACATGCATTGATACGCACTTACACACACTTACACGTACTTACATGCACTTACACGCACTTACATGTACTTACACACACTTATACACACTTAGACACACTTACACGTACTTACACAGAATTACACACGCTTACGCACACCTACACGGACATACACGTACCTACAGGTACTTATACATACTTACACACACTTATACGCACTTACACGTGCTTACACGCACTTACACGCACTTACATACACTTACACACACTTACACATACTTACACACACTTATAGGTACTTACACGCACTTACACGTACTTGTATGCACTCACACATACTTACACGTACTTACACACATTTACACGCACTTACATGTACTTACAAGCACTTACACGCACATACACGCACTAACACGCACTTACACACACTTATACGTACTTATATGCACTTACACGTACTTACACACACTTACATGCACTTACACGCACTTACACGTACTTACACGTACTTACACGCACTTTCACGCAATAAATTACACTTATACGGACTTACACGCAATTACAGGTACTTTCACTTACTTACACGTACTTAAATGTACTTACACGCACTTACACGTACTTACACGCACTTACACGCACTTACACGTACTTACACACATTTACACACACATACATGCACTTACATGTGCTTACACGTACTTGCACACAATTACACGCACTTACACACACTTACCCATTCTGACATGCACTTACACGTACTTACACGCAGTTACACGCACTTACACAATTGCACTTACACGCACTTACACGCACTTAAATGGAATTACACGCACTTACACGCACTTACACATTTTTACATGTACTTACAAACACCTACACGTACTTACACGCACTTATACATTCTTACATGTGCTTATACGTACTTACACGCACTTACACGCACTTACACGCACTTATACGCACTAATACGCACTTACACACACCTACACGCAGTTACACACACTTACACGCAGTTACACATACTTGCACACACTTACACGCACTTACATACACTTACATGCACTTACACACACTTACACGCACTTACACGCACTTACACGCACTTTATGCACTTACACCCACCTACACGCAGTTACACACTGTTACACGTACTTACACGCACTTGCACACACTTACACGCACTTACACGTACTTACACGCACTTACACATACTAACAAGCACTTCCACACACTTACACACACTTACACATACTTATACGCACTTACACACACTTACACGTAATTACACGCACTTACACGCACTTACCCATACTTACCCGCACTTACACACACTTACACACACTTACACATACTTAGACGCACTTACACATACCTACACACAGTTACACACAGTTACACGTACTTATACGCACTTGCACACACTTACACGCACTTATATACACTTACACGCATCTACACATACTTACACGTACTTACACATACTTACACGTACTTACATGCATGTACACGCACTTACATGCACTTATACGCACTTACACACACTAACACACACTTACACGCACTTACACGCACTTACACGCACTTATATGCACTTACACGTACTTACTCAAACTTACATGCACTTACACGCACTTACACGTACGTACATACACTTACACGCACTTACACGCACTTACACGCCCTTACACGTACTTACACACACTTACACGCAGTTACACACACTTACACATGCTTACACACACTTACATGCACTTACACACATTTATACGCACTTACACACACTTACACGCACTTCCATACACTTACACACACTTACATGTACTTACATGCACTTACACACACTTGCACACACTTACACGTACTTACACTTACACACACTTACGCACACTTACACGGACTTACACGTATCTACACGCACTTACACGCACTTACACGTACTTCCACGCACTTACACGTACTTACACGCACTTACACACACTTACACGCACTTACACACACTTATACATACTTACACGCACTTACACGCACTTACACGCACTTACAAGCACTTACACATACTTACACGCACTTATACACACTTACACACACTTACACATACTTATACGCACTTACATGCAATCACAAGCACTTACAAGCACTTACAAGAACTTACACGCACTTGCACGCACTTACACGCACTTACGCATTTTTACACACACTTACACGCACTTACAGACACTTACACACACTTACACGTACTTATACACACTTACACACACTTACACGTACTTACACACACTTGCACATCCTTACACACACTTACACACACTTACACGCACTAACACGCACTTATATGCACTTACACGCAGTTAATTGTACTTACACGTACTTACACGCACTTACACGAACCTACACACACTTACACGCACTTACACATACTCACACGCACTTACAAAGACTTGCACGCAATCACACGTACTTACACATACTTGCACACACTTACACGCACTTACACGTACTTACACATACTTACACGCACTTACACGCACTTTCACACACTCACACATGCGAGCAGCCAGTGGAGACTGGCTGCTGGCGCACCCGCGCTCCGTCGCAGACCGCCTGTATATGGCACCGGAGGACTGGCGCGCTTCCTACCGCTTCGGCCTTGGATTGCCCATCGAGCACCTCCGCCACACGCCGACATGCTCCTATCCGGCGGCGGTGCGTCTCCACCCTTGTGCACCGCAGCACGCCCTGCGGTGCTCGTGAGTTGGCGGGTCCAAGGCTGTCCACGACGCGGTTGTTCGTGAGCTGGCGGCAATTATGCGTGAGAGCGGCATGGGTGGCGTCCGGGAGGAGCCAGAGGAGATCATTCCAGGCAGCTGGCCGGACATCACCTGCCTTGACGCGGCCACAGGTCACCTGTTGGCGCTCAAGTGTTCATTGCCGATCCCCAGCGCCCTTCCCTGGGACGGGCGTCTCGCGTGCGGCCGGGGGTTGCTCTTCAAGAGGCGATCCGGGTGAAGGAGGCTAAGTACGCCCGGTGGCGCAGACAGGCGGTCCAAGACCAGATCGACTTCATCTTCCCCGCCATGGAGACCCTGGGCGCTTGCTCTCGCGGCTTGGGCAAGGTTTTACGCAGGGCTACGACAGCTTCGGAGAGGCGCCTTGCTAGGCATGGTGGTTCAGAGGGCACGGCGCCGCCACTCCGTGTGCTACCGAGCCAGCGTCTGGCGGTCCCCCTAAAGCGGGACCAGGCCCAGCAGCTCCGGCGGCGTGCACCTGAGTGGGCAGCAGACGCTGCTCTGGAGGAGGATGTTGACCGAGCTCAGCAAGCTCTCCTGCGGTGGGAGGAGGGTCCAGCGGAGGCGGACCTCGCTTGTGTGGGCCATGAGTAGTTGCGTTGTACAGGGTTGTGTGCTGTTCAACAGGCTGTCAGCTGCCCTCTCTTTGTTTGTACGAACCTGCCTGGAACCAAACTCTGGTCCAGGCAAGTACCTTGTACCTTTCTTTCCGCTCATGAATGAGATAATACACACACTTACACGCAGTTACACATAATTGCAAGCACTTACACGAACTTACACGTACTTACACGCACTTACATGCACTTACACGCAGTTACACGTACTTACACGCACTTACAGGCACTTGCACACACTTACACATACTTACACGCACGTACACGCACTTACACGCACTTACACGCACTTACATGTCCTTACACGCGCTTACACGTAATTACACGCACTTACACGCACTTACAAGCACTTACACGCACTTACCCGCACTTACACGTACTTACACGCAGTGACACACACTTACATGCACTTACACGTACGTACACGCATTTATACACACTTACTTGCACTTACACGTACTTACATGCACTTACACGCACTCATACGCACTTACACGCACTTACACGTACTTACACGCACTTATACACACTTACATACACGTACATGCACTTACATGCACTTACACGGACTTACACGCACTTACATACACTTAATCACACTTACACGCACTTACACGCACTTACACGTACTTACACGCACTTACACGCAGTTACACACACCTATATGTGCTTACACACACTTATACGCACTTAGACGCATTTACATGCACTAACATACACTTACACGCACTTACATGTACTTACACGCACTTACACACACTTACACGCACTAACTCGCACTTACACACACTTACACACACTTACACACACTTACACGTACTTACACGCACTTACACACACTTACACGCACTTACACGTACTTACACGCACTTACACGCACTTACACGCACTTACACGCACTTACACGCACTTATACACACTTATACGCACTTACATGCACTAACACGCACTTATACGGACTGACGCAAACTTACACACACTTACACGTACTTACACGCACTTACACACACTTACACGCACTTACACGCACTTGCATACACTTACACACACTTATATGTACTTACACGCACTTACGTGCACTTACACAGACTTACATGCACCTACACGTACTTACACGTACTTACACACACTTACATGCACTTACACGCACTTACACGCACTTACACGTACTTACACGCACTTACACGCACTTACACACACTTACACGTACTTACACGCACTTACACGCACTTACACACACTTACACGTACTTCCACGTACTTACACACACTTACACGTAACTACACCCACTTACACGTACTTACACACACTTGCACACACTTACACGCACTTATACGCACTTACATGCACTTACACGTACTTACACATACCTACACAAACGTACACGCACTTACATGCACTTACACATACTTACACGCACTTACACGCACGTACACACACTTACACGAACTTGCACGCACGTACACGCACTTACTCATACTTACACACACTTACAAAGACTTGCACGCAATGACACCCACTTACACACACATTTAGACGCACTTACACGCACTTACACACACTTACATGTAATTAAACGCACTTACACGCACTTACACGCACTTACACACACTTACACATAGCTATACGCGCACTTACACGCACTTACACACACTTACACGCACTTAAACGCACTTACACGTAGTTACACGCACTTACACCTACTAACACGCACTTACACACACTTATAAGCACTCATACACATACTCTTACACACTTATATGCACTTACATGTCCTTACACAAACTTACACGTAATTATACGCACTTACACGTACTTACACGCACTTACCAGTACTTACAGGCACTTACACGTAGTTACACACACTTACATGCACTTACACGCCCTAATACGTACTTACACAAACTTACATGCACTAACACGCACTCACATGCCCTTACACGTACTCAAACACACTTACATACACTTACACGTACTTACACGCACTTACACACACTTACACACACTTACACGCACTTACACGCACTTACACGCACTTACACATACTAACATACGCTTACACGCACTTACACGCACTTACATGCACTTACACACAGTTATACGTATTTACACGTGCTTACACGCACTTACACACACTTACACGCATTTACATGCTCTTTAATACACTTACACACACTTGCACGTACTTACACGTACCTATACGCACTTACACACACATACACGCACTTACACGCATTTACACACACTTACACGCACTTACACGTACTTAAACATACTTAAACGCACTTACACAAACGTTTACGCACTTACACGCACTTACACGCACTTATACTTACTTACACACACTTACTCGCACTTACACGCACTTACACGCACTTACACGCACTTACACGCACTTACATGCACTTATACGCACTTACACAAACTAACACGCACTTACAAACACTTACACGTACTTAGACATACTTACACGCACTTACACGCACTTACATGCACTTACATGCACTTACACACACTTACACACACTAATACGCACTTAGACGTACCTACGCATACTTACATGGACTTACACAGACCTACACGCACTTACATGTACTTATACACACTTACATGCACTTACACACACATACACGCACTTTCATACACTTATACGCACTTACACGTATTAACACGCACTTATACACACTTACACGCACTTGTACATACTTACACGCACTTACACGTACTTGCACACACTTGCACACACCTACACGTACTTATACGCACTTACACACACTTATATGCACTTACACGCACGTACACGCAGTTAATTGCACTTATACGCACTTACACGTACTTACACAAGCTTACACACACTTACACGCACTCACACATAATTACACGCACTTACAAACACTTACATGCACTTATACGCACTTACATGCACTTACACGCACTTACAAATACTTACACGCACTTACAGGCACTTACACATACTTATACGCACTTACACACACTTACACGCAGTTACACGCACTTACACGCAGTTATACGCACTTACACATACTTACACGTACTTACACACACTTACAAGCACTTACACGCACGTACACGCACTTATACACACTTACACGTACTTACACGGACATACACCCAGTTACACGCACTTACATGCACTTACACGCACTTATACAAACTTACACCCACTTACATGCACTTACACACACTTACAAGCACTTACACGCACTTAACCCGAACTTACATACACTTACACGCACTTATACACACTTACACGCACTTACACGCACTTATGCACACTTACACACACTTACACACACTTACATGTACTTACACGCACTTACACACACTTACACGCACTTACACGTACTTACACGCACTTACACGCACTTACACGCACTTACACGCACTCACACGCACTTACATGCACTTACACACACTTACACGCACTTACGTGCACTAACACGCACTTACACGGACTAACGCAAACTTACACACACTTACTCGTACTTACACACACTTACACGCACTTACACGCACCTACACGCACTTGCATACACTTACATACACTTACACGTACTTACACGCACTTACACGTACTTACACGTACTTACACGTACTTACACGCACTTACACGCACTTACACGCACGTACACGCACTTACACGCACTTACACGTACTTACATGCACTTACACGCACTTACACGCATGTACACGCACTTCCACGCACTTACACACACTTACACGCACTTACGTGCACTAACACGCACTTACACGGACTAACGCAAACTTACACACACTTACTCGTACTTACACACACTTACACGCACTTACACGCACCTACACGCACTTGCATACACTTACATACACTTACACGTACTTACACGCACTTACGCGCATTTACACAGACTTACATGCACCTACACGTGCTTACACGTACTTATACACACTTACATGCACTTACACGCACTTACACGCACTTACACGCACTTACACGCACTTATATGTACTTACACACACTTACACGCACTTACACGTACTTACACACACTTACACACACTTACACGTACTTCCAAGTACGTACACACACTTACACGTAACTACACGCACGTACACGTTCTTACACACACTTGCACACACTTACACGCACTTATACGCACTTACATGCACTTACACGTACTTACACATACTTACACGAACTTACACGCACTTACATGCACTTACACATACTTACACGCACTTACACGCACTTACACACACTTACACAAACTTGCACGCACTTACACGCACTTACTCATAGTTACACACACTTATAAAGACTTGCACGCAATGACACCCACTTACACACACTTACACGCACGTATACGCACTTACACACACTTACACACGATTAAACGCACTTACACGCACTTACACGCACTTACACACACTTACACGTAGCTATACGCACTTACAAGTACTTACATGCACTTACACGCACTTACACGCACTTACACGCACTTACACACACTTACACGTAGTTACACGCACTTACACGTACTAACACGCACTTACACACGCTTATGAGCACTCACACACATACTCTCACACACTTATACGCACTTACATGTCCTTACACAAAGTTACACGCAATTATACGTACTTACACGTACTTACACGCACTTAGACGCACTTACACACACTTACACACACTTACCAGCACTTACAGGCACTTACACGTAGTTACACACACTTACATGCACTTACACGCACTAATACGTACTTACACAAGCTTACATGCACTAACACGCACTCACATGCACTTACACGCACTCAAACACACTTACATACACTTACACGTACTTACACACACTTACACACACTTCCACACACTTACACACACTTACACGCACTTACACGCACTTACACGCACTTACACACACTTACATACGCTTACACGCACTTACACGCACTTACATGCACTTACATGTACTTACACACAGTTATACGTACTTACACGTGCTTACACGCACTTACACGCACTTACACGCATTTACACGCACATACATACACTTACACGCACTTGCACGTACTTACACGTACCTACACACACTTACACACACATACACGCAATTCCACGCATTTACACTCACTTACACGCACTTACACATACTTACACATACTTAAACGCACTTACACAAATGTTTACGCACTTACACGCACTTACACGCACTTATACCTACTTACACACACTTACTCGCACTTACACGCACTTACATGCACTTACACACACTTATACGCACTTACATGCACTTATACGCACTTACACAAAGTAACACGCACTTACACACACTTACACGTACTTACACGTACTTACACGCACTTACACGCACTTACATGCACTTACATGCATTTACACACACTTACATTCACTTATACGCACTTAGACGCACTTACGCGTACTTACATGGACTTACACAGACCTACACGCACTTACATGTACTTATACACACTTACATGTACTTACACACACTTACACGCACTTTCATACACTTATACGCACTTACACGTATTCACACGCACTTATACACATTTACACGCACTTATACGTACTTACACGCACTTACACGCAGTTGCACACACTTGCACACACCTACACGTACTTATACGTCCTTATACACACTTACATGCACTTACACGCACGTACACATAGTTAATTGCACTTACATGCAGTTACACGTACTTACACAAGCTTACACACACTTAGACACACTCACACGTAATTACACGCACTTACAAACACTTACATGCACTTATACGCACTTACATGCACTTACACGCACTTACAAATACTAACACGCACTTACAGGCACTTACACATACTTACACGTACTTACACACACTTACACGCAGTTACACGCACTTACACGCAGTTATACGTATTTACACATACTTACACGTACTTACACACACTTACAAGCACTTACACGCACGTATACGCACTTATACACACTTACACGTACTTACACGCACATACACCCAGTTACACGCACTTACATGCACTTACACACACTTATACAAACTTACACGCACTTACATGCACTTACACACACTTACAAGCACTTACACGCACTTATACGCACTTACATACACTTACACGCACTTATACACACTTACACGCATTTACACGTACTTGCACGTAGTTACACACACTTACACATGCTTACACGTACTTACACGTACTTACACGCATTTACACGTACTTACATACACTTACACGCACTTACACGCACTTATACGCACTTATACGCACTTACACGCACTTAAACGCACTTACAGACACTTACATACACTTACATGCACTTACACGTACTTACATACACTTACACGCACTTACACGCAATTACACGTACTTACACGCACTTACACGCACTTACGTGCACTTACACGCACTTACACGCACTTACAAGAACCTAAATGCACTTACACCCACTTATACGCAGTTACACGCACTTACACATACTAAACATACTTACACGCACTTACACGCAATTACACGTACTTACATGCACTTACACATACTTATACACACTTACATGCACTTACACGCACTTACACGCACTTGCATGCTCTTACACGCACTTACACGCACTTAGACGCACTTACACGCACTTACACGGACTTACACACACTTACACGTACTTACACTCACTCACACGTAAGTGCATGTAAGTGCGTGTGAGTGCGTGTAAGAACGTGTAAGTGCGTGTAAGTGTGTGTAAGTGCCTGCAACTGTGTGTAAGTTCTTGTAAGTGCGTGTAAGTGCATGTAAGTATGTGTAAGTGCATGTAAGTATGCATAAGTGTGTATAAGTGAGTTTAAGTGCGTATAAGTACGTGTTAGTCCGTATAAGTGCATGTAAGTATGTGTAAGTGTGTGTAAGTGCGTGTAAGTGCGTGTACGTATGTGTAAGTGAATACAAGTGTGTGCAAGTGCGTGTAAGTACGTGGAAGTGCGTGTAAGTGTCTATAGGTGCGTGTAAGTGCGTGTAAGTATGTGGAACACTATGTAAGTATGTGTAAGTACGTGTAAGCGCGTGTAAGTGTGTGTAAGTGCGTGTATGTACGTGTAAGTGCTTGTAACTGCGTGTAAGTGCGTGTAATTGCGTGTAAGTGCATGTAAATGCGTGTAAGTGGGTGTAAGTGTGTATAAGTATGTGTAAGTGTGTGTAAGTACGTGTAAGTGTGTGTAAGTGTTGTAAGTGCATCTAAGTACGTCTAAGTACGTGTAACTGCGTGTAACTGCGTGTAACTGCGTGTAAGTGCGTATAAGTGCGTGTAAGTGTATGTAAGTGTGTGTAAGTGTGTAAAAGTGCTTGTTAGTATGTGTAAGTGTGTGTAAGTGCGTGTTAGTGCGTGTAAGTATGTGTAAGTACGTATAAGTGCGTATAAGTACGTGTAAGTGTATGTAAATGCGAATAAGTGGGAGTAAGTGCGTGTAAATATGTGTAAGTGCGTATTCATGCATATAAGTGCGTGTAAATGCGTGTAAGTGTGTGTAAGTGTGTGTAAGTATGAGTAAGTGTGTGTAACGGCATGCAAGTGCGTGTAAGTGCATGTAAGTGTGTGTAAGTGTGTGTAAGTGCGTGTCAGTATGTATAAGTGCGTGTAAGTACGTTTAAGTGCGTATATGTACGTGTAAGTGCGTGTATGTGCATGTAAGTGAGTGTAACTGCGTGTAACTGTGTGTAAGTGCGTGTAAGTGTGTATAATTGTGTGTAAGTACGTGTAAGTGTGTATACGTGCGTGTAAGTGCATGTAAGTGTGTGTAATTACGTATAAGTGTGTATAAGTACGTGTTAGTGCGTGTAAGTATGTGTAAGTGTGTGTAAGTGCGTGTAAGTGCGTGAAACTGCGTATACGCGCATGTAAGTGTGTGTACGTGCATGTAAGTTTATGTAAGTGTGTATAAGTACGTGTACGTGTGTGTAAGTGCATGTAAGTGCGTGTAAGTGTGTGTAACTGCGTGTAAGTGTATGTAAGTACGTGTAAGTGCGTGTAAGTGCGTGTACATGCGTGTAAGTGCTTGTAAGTGCGTGTAAGTACGTGTAAGTGCGTATAAGTGTGTGTAACTGTGTATAAGTACGTGTAACTGCGTGTAAGTACGTGTAAGTGCGTGTAAATGCGTGTAAGTGCATGTAAGTCTGTGCAAGTACGTGTAAGTGCATGTAAGTGTTTGTAAGTGTGTGTAAGTATGTGTAAGTGTGTGTCAGTGCGTGTAAGTTTGTGTAAGTGTGTGTAAGTGCGTGTAAGTGTAATCAACTACGTGTATGTGCATGTAAGTGTGTGTAAGTACGTGTAAGTGTGTATAAGTGCGTGTAAGTGTGTGCAAGTGCGTGTAAGTGCGTGTAAATGTGTGTAAGTGTATGTAAGTACGTGTAAGTACGTGTAAATGCGTGTAAGTGCATGTAAGTGCGTGGAAGTGTGTGTAAGTGCGTGTAAGTGCGTTTAAGTGTGTGTAAGTGCACGAAGTGCGTGTAAGTGCGTGAGAGTATGTGTAAGTGCATATAAGTGTGTGTAAGTGTGTGTAAGTGCGTGTACCTGTGTATAAGTGCGTGTGAGTGTGTGTAAGTACGTGTAAGTGCGTGTAGGTGTTAGTCCGTGTATGTGTGCATAAGTATGTGTAAGTACATATAAAGGCGTGTAAGTGTGTGCAAGTCTGTGTAAGTGCGTGTAAGTGCATGTAAGTACTTGGAAGTACGTGTAAGTACGTGTAAGTATGTGTAAGTGCATGTTAGTGCGTGTAAGTGCATGTAAGCGCGTGTAAGTGCGTGTAAGTGCGTGTAAGTGCGTGCAAGTATGTGTAAGTGCATACAAGTATGTGCAAGTGCACGTAAGTGCGTGGAAGTGCGTGTAAGTATGTGGAACACTGTGTAAGTATGTGTGAGTGCTTGTAAGTGCGTGTAAGTACGCGTAAGTGCGTGTTTGTAAGTGTAAGTGCGAGTAACTGCGTGTAAGTGCGTGTAATTGCGTGTAAGTGCATGTAAATGCGGGTAAGTGGGTGTAAGTGTGTATAAGTATGTGTAAGTGTGTGTAAGTACGTATAAGTGCGTGTAAGTGTGTATAAGTGCATCTAAGTACGTGTAACTGCGTGTAACTGCGTGTAACTGTGTGTAAGTGCGTATAAGTGCGTGTACGTATATGTAAGTGTGTATAAGTAAGTAAAAGTGCTTGTTAGTACGTGTAAGTGCGTGTAAGTGCGTGTAAGTGCGTGTAAGTACGTGTAAGTGCGTATAAGTGCATGTAAGTGCGTGTAGGTGTATGTAAATGCGAGTAAGTGGAAGTAAGTGCGTGTAAATGCATGTAAGTGCGTATTCATGCATATAAGTGCGTGTAAGTGCGTGTAAGTACGTGTAAATGCGTGTAAATACGTGTAAGTATGTGTAACGGCATGCAAGTACGTATAAGTGCATGTAAGTGTGTATTAGTGTGTGTAATTGCGTGTAAGTACCTGTAAGTGCGTGTAAGTACGTGTAAGTCAAACATGTATGTGTAAGTGCGTGTATGTGCTTGTAAGTGAGTGTAACTACATGTAAGTGCGTGTAAGTGCGTGTAAGTGGGTATAAGTGTGTGTAAGTACGTGTAAGTACGTGTAAGTGTGTGTAAGTATGTATAAGTGTGTATATGTACGTGTAAGTACGTGTAAGTGTGTGTAAGTGTGTGTAAGTATGTGTAAGTACATATAAGTGCGTGTAAGTACGTGTAAGTGTGTATAAGTGTGTGTAAGTGCGTGTAAGTGTGTATACGTGCGTGTAAGTGCATGTAAGTACGTGTAATTACGTGTAAGTGTGTATAAGTACGTGTAAGTGCGTGTAAGTATGTGTAAGTGCGTGTAAGTGCATGTAAGTGCGTGTAAGTGCGTGTAAGTGCATGTTAGTGCGTGTACGTACATGTAAGTGTGTGTACGTGCGTATAAGTACGTTTACGTGTGTGTAAGTGCATGTAAGTACGTGTAAGTGCGTGTAACTGCGTGTCAGTGTATGTAAGTACGTGTAAGTGCGTGTAAGTGCGTGTACCTGCTTGTAAGTGCTTGTAAGTGCGAGTAAGTACGTGTAAGTGCATAGAGGTCTGTGTAACTGCGTGTAAGTACGTGTAACTAGGTGTAAGTGCTTGTAAGTGCTTGTAAGTGCGTGTAAGTGCATGTAAGTGCATGTAAGTGTTTGTAAGTGTGTGTAAGTATGTGTAAGTGTGTGTAAGTGCGTGTACGTTTGTATAAGTGCGTATAAGCGCGTATAAATGCGTGTAATTAACTGCGTGTAAGTGCATGTAAGTGTGTGTAAGTACGTGTAAGTGTGTATAAGTGCGTGTAAGTGTGTGCGAGTGCCTATAAGTGCGTGTAAATGCGTGTAAGTGCATATAAGTACGTGTAAGTATGTGTAAGTGCATGTAAGTGCATGTAAGTATGTGTAAGTGTGAGTAAGTGCGTGTAAGTGCGTTTAAGTGCATGTAACTGCACAAAGTGCGTGTAAGTGCGTGTAAGTGTGTGTAAGTGCATATAAGTGTGTGGAAGTGTGTGTAAGTGCGTGTAAGTGCGTATAAGTGCGTGTAAGTGTGTGTAAGTACGTGTAAGTGCGTGTAGGTTCCTGTTAGTCCTTGGAAGTGTGCATAAGTGTGTGTAAGTACATATATGTGCGTGTAAGTGTGTGCAAGTCCGTGTAAGTGCGTGAAAGTGCGTGTAAGTGCTTGTAAGTACGTGTAAGTACGTGTAAGTATGTGTAAGTGCGTGTTAGTGCATGTAAGTGCATGTAAGTGCATGTAAGTGCGTGTAAGTGCGTGTACGTACGTGTAAGTGCGTATAAGTGCGTGGAAGTGTGTGTAAGTATGTGTAAGTGTGTATAAGTGCGTGTAAGTGTGTTCAAGTACGTGTTAGTGTGTGCAAGTATGTGTAAGTGTGTGTAAGTATGTGTAAGTGTGTGTAAGTGCGTGTAAGTGCCTATAAGTGCATATAAGTGTGTATAAGTGCATGTAAGTGCATGTAAGTGTATGTAAGTGCGTGTGAATGCGTGTAAGTGTGTGTAAGTACGTGTAAATACGTGTAAGTACGTGTAACTGCATGTAAGTATATGTAAGTTTGTGTAGGTGCATGTAAGAGCGTGTAAGTGCGTGTAAGTGGGTGTAAGTGCGTGTACGTGCATGAAAGTGCGTATAAGTGCGTGTAAGTGCGTGTGAGTGTATGGAAGTGCATGTAAGTGTGTGTAAGTGCGTGTAAGTGCGTGTAAGTACGTGTAAGTGCGGTTAAGTGCGTGTAAGTGGGTGTAAGTGCGTGTAAGTACGTGTAAGTGCGTGTAAGTGCATGTGAGTGTGTGTAAGTGCGTGTAAGTGCGCGTTAGTGCGTGTAAGTGTGTGTAAGTACGTGTAAGTGTGTGTAAGTGCGTGTAAATGCGTAAGTGCGTGTAAGTGCGTGTAAGTGCATGTAAGTACATAAGACTGCATGTAAGTGCATGTAATTGCATGTAACTACGTGTAAGTGCATGTAAATACGTTTAAGTACGTGTAGGTGCATGTAAGTGTGTGTAAGTGCCTGCAACTACGTATAATTTTTTGTAAGTGTGTGAAACTACATGTAAGTGTGTGTAAGTACGTGTAAGTACGCAGAAGTGAGTGTTAGTGTTCATAAGTGTGTGTAAGTGCATGTAATTGCGTGTAAGTGCATGTAAGTGCATGTAAGTACGTGTAAGTGCGTGTAAGTGCGTGTAAGTACGTGTAAGTATGTGTAAGTGCGTACAAGTGCTACAAGTACGTGTAAGTGCGTGAGAGTAAGTGCAAGTGCGTGTAAGTGTGTTTAAGTATGTGGAACACTGTGGAAGTATATGTGAGTGCATGCAAATGTGTGTAAGTGTGTCTAAGTTTGTATGTGTGTGTAAGTGCGTATAACTGCATGTAAGTGGGTGTAATTATGTGTAAGTACATGGAAATGCGTGTAAGTGTGTGTAAGTGCGTATAAGTGTGTGTAAGTGTGTATAAGTGTGTGTAAGTGTGTGTAAGTGCGTTTAAGTACGTGTAAGTACGTGTAACTACGTTTAATTGTGTGTAACTGCGTGTAAGTGCGTACACGTGCGTGTAAGTGCATGCAAGTACATGTAAGTGCTTAAACGTGCTTGTAAGTGCGTGTAAGTACGTGTAAGTGCGTATAAGTGCGTGTAAGTGCGAGTAAGTGTGAGTAAGTACGTGTAAGTGTGTGTAAGTACGTATTCATGTGTATAAGTGTGTATAAGTGCGTGTAAGTGTGTGTAAGTACGTGTAAGTGCGTGTAAGTGTGTGTAACTGCATGTAAGTGCGTGTAAGTGTGTGTAAGTGTGTATATGTGCGTGTAAGTGTATGTAAGTGCATGTAAGTGCGTGTAAGTGCGTATAACTGCGTGTACGTGTGTGTAAGTACATTTAAGTACGTGTAAGTACGTTCACGTGTGTATAAGTGCTTGTAAGTGCATGTAAGCATGTGTAAATGTGTGTAAGTGGCGTAACTGCGTGTAAGTACATATAAGTGTGTGTATGTGCATGTAAGTGCGTGTAAGTGTGTGTGTAACTGCTTGTAAGTGCATGTAAGTATTTGTAAGTGCGTGCAAGTACGTGTAAGTGTGTGTAAGTGCGTGCAAGTTTGTGTAAGTACGTATAAGTGCGTGTAAGTGCAATTAACTGCATGTAAGTACGTATGAATGCGTGTAAGTACTTGTAAGTGTATATAAGTGTGTATAAGTGTCTACAAGTGCTTGTAAGTGCGTGTAAGTGCGTGTAAGTGTGTGTAAGTGCGTGTAAGTGCGTGTAAGTATGTGTAAGTGTGTGTACGTGCGTGGAAGTGCATGTCAGTGCGTGTAAGTACGTGTAAGTGCGTGTAAGTACGTGTAAGTGTGTGTAAGTGCATGTAAGTGCGTGTAAGTATGTGTAAGTACGTATAAGTGTGTGTAAGTGTGTGTAAGTGCGTGTATGTGCGTTTGAGTGTGTGTAAGTACGTGTAAGTGCGTGTAGGTGCGAGTAAGGCCGTGTAAGTGTGCATAAGTGCGTGTAAGTGCATGTAAGTGCGTGTAAGTACGTGTAAATGCGTATAAGTACGTGTAAGTGCGTGTAAGTGCATGTTAGGACGTGTAAGTATGTGTAAGTAAGTATAAGTGTGTGTACGTGCGTGTAAGTACGTGTAAGTGTGTGTAAGTGCATGTAAGTGCGTGTAGGTATGTGTAGGTGCGTGTATGTCCGTGTAAGTGTGCATAAGTGAGTGTAAGTGTGTATAAGTGCGTGTAAGTGTGTGCAAGTGAGTGTAAGTGCGTGTAAGTGCGTTTAAGTGCATGTGAGTGCGTGTAAGTACGTGTAAGTGTGTGTAAGTGTGTGTTAGTGTGTGTAAGTGCATGTAAGTGCATGTAGGTGAGTGTAAGTGCGTGTAAGTGCATGTAAGTATGTGTAAGTACATGTAAGTGCGTGTAAGTACGTGTAAGTGTGTGTAAGTGTGTGTAAGTGTATCTAAGTATGTGTAAGTGTGTGTAAGTACGTGTAAGTACGTGTAAGTGGATGTAAGTGCTTGTAAATGTGTGTAAGTGCATGTTAGTGCGTGTAAGCACATGTAAGTGCGTGTAAATGCATGTAAGTACGTGTAAGGTCATGTAAGTGCTTGTAATTTTGTATAAGTGCATGTAAGTGTATGTAAGTACGTGTAAGTGCGTATAAGTCGTGTAAGTTCATGCAAGTGGGTGTAAGTACGTGTAAGTGCGTGTATGTATGTGTAAGTGGTGCGAGTACGTGTAAGTGCATGTAAGTGCATGTAAGTGCATGTAAGTGTGTGTAAGTGTGTCTAAGTGCGTGTAATTGTGTGTAAGTGTGTGTAACTGCTTGTAAGTACATTTAAGTGTGGAAAAGTGCATGTAAGTGCGTGTAAGTGCTTGTAAGTGCGTATAAGTGCATATGATTGCATATAAGTGCGTGTAAGGACATATAAGTGCGTGTAAGTGCGTGTAAGTATGTGTAAGTGCGTGTAAGTGCATGTAAGTGTGTGTAAGTGCGTATAAGTGCGTATAAGTCTGTGTAACTGCGTGTAAGTGCGTGTAAGTGCGTGTAAGTTTGTATAAGTGTATGTAAGTGCGTGTAAGTACGTGTAAGTACGTATAAGTATGTATAAGTGCGTGTAAGTGTGCGTAAGTGCATGTAAGTGCATGTAAATGCGTGTAATTGCGTGCAAGTCTTTGTAAGTGTATTTAAGTACGTGTAAGTGCGTGTAAGTACGTGTAAGTTTGTATAAGTGCGTATAAGGGTGTGTAAGTGTAATGAACTGTGTGTAAGTGCGTGTAATTGCGTGTAAGTGCGTAGAAGTGTGTATAAGTGCGTATAAGTGTATGGAAGTGAGTGTAAGTGCGTGTAAGTGCGTCTAAGTGTGTGTAAGTGCGTGTAAGTGTGTGTAAGTGCGTGTAAGTTTGTGTAAGTGCATGTAAGTACGTGTAAGTTCTTGTAAGAGCTTGTAAGTGCGTGTAATTGCGTGTAAGTGCGTATAAGTGCATGCAAGTGCGTGTAAGTGCGTGTAAGTGCAAGTAAGTGCTTCTAAGTTCGTCTAAGTGTGTATAACTACATGAAAGTACGTGTGAGTATGTGTGAGTGCATGTAAGTGTGTGTAAGTGTGTTCAAGTGCGTATAAGTGTGTGTAAGTATGTGTAAGTACGTGTAGGTGTGTTTAAGTCCGCGTTAGTGCGCGTACGTACGTGTAAGTGCATGTAAGTATGTAAATGTATAAGTAAGTGTGTGTATGTGTGTGTAAGTATGTGTATGTACGTGTAAGTGCGTGTAAGTGGGTGTAAGTGTCTGTAAGTGCGTGTAAATGCTTGTAAGTGCATGTCAGTGTGTGTAAGTACATGTAAGTACGTGCAACTGCGTGTACGTACGTGTAAGTACGTGTAAGTGTGTGTAAGTGCGTGTAAGTACGTGTAAGTGCTTGTAAGTGTATGTAAGTGTGTGTAAGTGTGGGTAAGTGCGTTTAAGTTTGTGTAAGTATGTGTAAGAGCATGTAAGTGCGTGTAAGTGCGTGTAAGTGCATGTAAGTGTGTGTAAGTGTACGAAAGTGCGTGTAAGTGCATGTAAGTGCGTGTAAGTGCATGTAAGTTCGTGTAAGTATGTTTAAGTACGTGTATCTGTGTTTAAGTGTCTGTGACTACGTGTAAGTGCGTGTAAGTGTCGGTAAGTGTGTGGAATTACGTGTAAGTGAATAAAAGTGCGTGTAATTACGTGTAAGTGCATGTACGTGCGTGTAAGTGCATGTAAGTGCGTGTAAGTATGTGTACGTGTGTGTGTAAGTGTGTGTACGTGTGTATAAGTGTGTGCAAGTGCTAGTGAGTACGTGTAAGTATGTGTACCTGCGTGTAAGTACGTATAAGTGCGTGTAAGTACATATAAGTGCGTGTAAGTACGTGTAAGTTTGTATAAGTGTGTGGTTTAGGGTGTGTGTAAGTACGTGTAAGTACGTGTAAGTACGTGTAAATGTGTGTAAGTGTGTGTAAGTGTGTCTAAGTGTGTGTATGTGTGTGTAAGTACGTGTAAGTGTGTGTAAGTATGTGTAAGTGTCTGTAAGTGCATGTATGTGCGTGTAAGTGCGTACAAGTGCGTGTAAGTAAGTGTTAGTGTATGTAACTGCTTGTAAATGTGTCTAAGTGCGTGTAAGTGCGTGTAAGCACATGTAAGTGCGTGTAACTGCATGTAAGTACGTGTAAGTTCATGTAAGTGCTTGTAATTTTGTATAAGTGCGTGTAAGTGTATGTAAGTACGTGTAAGTGCGTATAAGTGGTATAAGTGCATGTAAGTGCGTGTAAGTACGTGTAAGTGCGTGTAAGTATGTGTAAGTGGTGCGAGTACGTGTAAGTGCATATAAGTGCATGTAAGTGCACATAAGTGTGTGTAAGTGTGTGTAAGTGCGTGTAAGTGTGTGTAAGTGTGTGTAACTACGTGTAAGTGCATGTCAGTGTGTGTGAGCACGTGTAAGTGCGTACAACTGCGTGTACATACGTGTAAGTGCGTGTAAGTGTGTATAAGTGCGTGTAAGTATGTGTAAGTACGTGTAAGTGTATGTAACTGCGTGTAAGTGCATGTAAGTGTGTGTAAGTTCGTGTAAGTATGTGTAAGTGCATGTAAGTGCGTGTAAGTGCGTGTAAGTGCGTGTAAGTGTGTGTAAGTATGCGAAAGTGTGTGTAAATATGTGTAACTGTGTGTAAGTGCATGTCAGTGTGTGTAAGCATGTGTAAGTGTGTGTGACTGCGTGTACGTACGTGTAAGTGCGTGTAACTGTGTGTAAGTGCGTGTAAGTACGTGTAAGTGCCTGTAAGTGTATGTTACTGCGTGTAAGTGCGTGTAAGTGCGTGTAAGTTCGTGTAAGTATGTGTAAGTGCATGTCAGTGCATGTAAGTGCGTGTAGGTGCGTGTAAGTGTGTAAAAGTGCGTGTAATTGCATGTAAGTGCATGTAAGTGCGGCTAAGTGCATGTAATCGCATCTAAGTATGTGTAAGTGTGTGTGTAAGTGTGTGTAAGTGTGTATATGTGTGTGCAAGTGTGTGTAAGTACGTGTAAGTATGTGTAACTGCGTGTAAGTACGTATAAGTGCGTGTAAGTACATATAAGTGCGTGTAAGTACGTGTAAGTGTGTGTAAGCGTGTGTAATTGCGTGTAAATGTGTGTAAGTGCATGTAAGTGCGTATAAGTGCGTGTAAGTGCGTGTAAGTGCATGTAAGTGAGTGTAAGTGCATGTAAGTGCGTGTAAGTACGTGTAAATGCGTATAAGTGCAAGTAACTGCGTGTACGTGTGTGTAAGTGCGTGTAAGTACGTGTAAGAGTATGAAAGTGTGTGTAAGTGAATGTAAGTACGTGTAAGTACGTGTAAGTGTGTAAGTGCATGTAAGTACGTGTAAGTATTTGTAATTGTATGTAAGTACGTGTAAGTGCGTGTAAGTGCGTGTAAGTTTGTGTAAGTGCGTGTAAGTGTGTGTAAGTACAATTAACTGTGAGTTTGTACGTGTAACTACGTGTAAGTACGTGTAAGTGCGTATAAGTATGTGTAAGTGTGTGCAAGTACGTGTAAGTGCGTGTAAGTAGGTGTAAGTGTGTGTAAGTACGAGTAAGTGCATGTAAGTGCGTGTAAGTGCGTGTAAGTGCATGTAAGTGCGTGTAAGTGCGTGTAAGTGCGTGTAAGTGCGTGTAATTGCGTGTAAGTCTTTCAAAGTGCGTTTAAGTACGTGTAAGAGCGTGTAAGTGCGTGTTTGTTCGTTTAACTCCGTGTAAGTATGTGTAAGTGCGTGTAAGTGCATGTAAGTGCATGTAGGTACGTGTAAGTGCGTGTAAGTATGTGCAAGTGCGTGTACGTGCGTGTAAGTGTATGTATGTGCGTGTAAGTGTGTGTAAGTGTGTGTAAGTGCGTGTAAGTGCGTGTAAGTACGTGTTAGTACGTGTATGTGCGTGTAAGTATGTGTAAGTGCATGTAAGTGCGTGTAAGTGTGTGCAAATGCATGTAAGTAGGTGTAAGTGTGTGTAACTGCATGTACGTGCGTGTAAGTATGTGTAAGTGTGTGTAAGTGTGTTTAAGTGGGTGTAAGTCCGTGTAAGTGCATGTAAGTATGTGTAAGTGTGTGTACGTGTATATAAGTACGTGTAAGTGCATATAAGTATGTGTAAGTGCATGTAAGTGCGTATAAGTGCGTGTAAGTGTGTGTACGTGCGTATAAGTGCATGTAAGTATGTATAAGTATTTGCAAGTGCGTGTAAGTATCTGTAGGTGTATGTCAATGCGTGTAAGTTTGTGTAAGTGCGTTGAATTGGTGAAAGTTTAATTGACTGCGTGTAAGTGTGTGTAAGTGGGTATAAGTGCGTGTAAGTGCGTATAAGTGCGTGTAAAGGTCTGCAAGAACGTGTAAGTGTGTGTAAGTGCGTGTAAGTGTGTGTAAGTGCGTGTAAGTATGTGTAAGTACGTGTAAGTGTGTGTAAGTGTGTGTAACTGCGTGTAAGTGTGTTTGAGTGTGGATAAGTGCATGTAAGTGTATGTAAATGCGTGTAAGTGCATATAAGTGCGTATAATTGCATATAAGTGCGTGTAAGGACATGTAAGTGCGTGTAAGTACGTGTAAGCATGTGTAAGTGGGTGTAAGTGCATGTAAGTGTGTGTAAGTGCCCGTAAGTGCGTGTAAGTGTGTTTAAGTGTGGATAAGTTAATGTAAGTGCATGTAAGTATGTATAAGTGTGTGTAAGGACATGTAAGCGCGTGTAACTGCGTGTAAGTGCGTGTAAGTGCGTGTAAGTGCGTGCAAGTGCCTGTAAGTGTATGTAAGTACATGTAAGTGCATGTAAGTGCGTGTTATTGCGTGCAAGTCTCTGTAAGTGTTTGTAAGTACGTGTAAGTTTGTATAAGTGCGTATAAGTGTATGTAAGTGTAATTAACTGTGTGTAAGTGCGTGTAATTGCGTGTAAGTGCGTACAAGTGTGTGTAAGTGCGTATAGGTATATGGAAGTGTGTGTAAGTGCATGTAAGTACATGTAAGTGTGTGTAAGTGCGTGTAAGTGTGTGTAAGTGCGTGTAAGTGCGTGTAAGTGTGTGTAAGTACATGAAAGTTCTTGTAAGTGCTTGTAAGTGTGTGTAATTACGTGTAAGTGCGTATAAGTGCATGTAAGTGCGTGTAAGTGTGCGTAAGTGCAAGTAAGTGCTTTTAAGTGCGTGTATGTGCGTATAAGTGCGTGTAAGTGTGTGTAAGTATGTGTGAGTGCATATAAGTGTGTGTAAGTGCGTGTAAGTGTGTGTAAGTGTGTGTAAGTGCGTGTAAGTACATGTAGGTGCGTTTAAGTCCGCATGATTGCGCTTAAGTCCGTGTAAGTGCATGTAAGTGCCTGTAGGTATAAGTAAGAGTGTGTAAGTGTGTGTTAGTGCGTGTAAGTGCATGTAATTTCGTGTAAGTACCTGTAAGTGTGTGTAAGTGCGTGTAAATGCTTGTAAGTGCATGTCAGTGTGTGTAAGAACGTGTAAGTGCATGCAACTGCGTGTAAGAACGTGTAAGTGTGTGTAAGTGTGTGTAAGTGCGTGTAAGTAGGTGTAAGTACGTGTAAGTGTATGTAAGTGTGTGTAAGTGTGTGTAAGTGCGTGTAAGTATGTGTAAGTGTGCAGAAATGCGTGTAAGTGTATGTAAGTGCGTGTAAGTGCATGTATGTGCGTGTAAGTACGTTGAAGTGCGTGTATGTGCGTGTAAGTGTGTGTAACTGCGTATAAGTGCATGTACGTATCGATAAGTGTATGGAATTACGTGTAAGTGTGTGTAGGTGCTTGTAAGTGCATGTAAGTGCGTGTAAGTGCATGTAAATGCATGTAAGTGTGAGTAAGTACATGTAAGTGTGTGTGCAAGTGTGTGTAAGTGTGTGTAAGTGTGCGCAAGTGCGTGTAAGTATGTGTAAGAATATGTAACTGCGTGTAAGTACGTATAAGTGTATGTAAGTACGTATAAGTGCGTGTATGAACGTGTAAGTGTGTGTAAGTGTGTATAATTGCGTGTAAGTGTGTGTAAGTGCATGTAAGTGCGTGTAAGCGCATGTAAGTGCGTATAAGTGCATGTACGTGAGTGTAAGTACGTGTAAGTGCGTGCAAGTGCGTGTAACTGCATGTAAGTGCGAGTAACAACGTGTACGTATGTGTAAGTGCATGTAAGTACGTATAAGAGCATGTTAGTGTGTACAAGTACGTGTAAGTATATAAAAGTGCGTGTAAGTGTGTGCAAGTGCATGTAAGTACGTGTAAGTGTTTGTAAGTGTGTGTAAGCATGTGTAAGTGCGTGTAAGTACCTGTAAGTTTGTGTAAGTGTGTGTAAGTGCGTGTAAGTGTAATTAACTGTGTGTAAGTATGTGTAAGTGCGTATAAGTATGTGTAAGTGCGTATAAGTACGTGTCAGTGTGTGCAAGTACGTGTAAGTACGTGTAAGTGCGTGTAAGTGTGTGTAAGTACGTGTAAGTGCATGTAAGTGCGTGTAAGTGCGTGTAAGTGCGTGTAAGTGCGTGTAAGTGCATGTAAGTGCGTGTAAGTGCGTGTACTTGCGTGTAAATCTTTCAAAGTGCGTGTAAGTACTTGTAAGTGCGTGTAAGTGCATGTTAGTTCGTGTAACTTCATGTAAGTATGTGTAAGGGTAATCAACTGTGTGTAAGTGTGTGTAAGTGCGTGTAAGTGCATGTACGTGCGTGTAAGTACGTATAAGTATGTGCAAGTGCGTGTATGTCCGTGTAAGTGTGTGTAAGTGTGTATAAGTATTTGTAAGTGCGTGTAAGTGTGTGTAAGTGCGTGTAAGTACCTGTAAGCGCGTGTAAGTACGTGTAAGTGTGTGTAAGTGCATGTAAGTACATGTAAGTGTGTGCAAGTGCATGTAAGTAGGTGTAAGTGTGTCTAACTGCGTATAAGTGTGTGTAAATATGTGTAAGTGTGTATAAGTGCGTGAAAATGCATGTAAGTCCGTGTAAGTGCTTCTAAGTGCGTGTTAGTGAGTGTAAGTGCATGTAAGTGCGAGTAACTGCATGTAAGTACGTGTAATTGTGTGTACGTGTATGTACGTACGTGTAAGTGGGTATACGTGTGTGTAAGTGCGTATGAGTGCGTGTAAGTACGTGTAAGTGCGTGTACGTACGTGTAAGTTAGTGTAAGTGCATGTAAGTACGTGTAAGTGTGTGTAAGTGCATGTAAGTGCGTGATAGTTGAATTAACTGTGTGTAAGTGTGTGTAAGTGCCTGTATGTGCGTTTAAGAGGGTGTAAGTGCGTATAAATACGTGTAAGTATGTGTAAGTTCGTGGAAGTGCGTGTAAGTGCGTGTAAGTGCGTGTAATTGTGTGTAAGTGTGTGTAAGTGCTTCTAAGTTTGTGTAAGTGCATGTTAGTGCGTGTAAGTACGTGTCAGTGAGTGTAAGTGCGTGTAAGTGCATGTAAGTTCGTGTAAGTGCGTAAGTGCGTGTAAGTGCATGTAAGTACGTGTAAGTGCGTATAAGTGCGTGTAACTGTGTGTAAGTACGTGTAAGTGCGTGTAAGTACATGCAAATGTATGTAAGTGCATGTAAGTGCGTGTAAGTGTGTGTTAGTGCATGTAAGTGCATGTAAGTGTGTGTAAGTGCGTGTAAGTATGTGTAAGTGCATGTAACTGTGAATAAGTGGGTGTAAGTGCATGTACGTTATTGTAAGTGCGTGTAAGTGCATGTAAGTATGGGTAAGTGCGTGTAAGTGCACGTAAGTGCGTGTAAGTGCATGTAAGTGCCTGTAAGTGCGTGTAAGTGCATGTTAGTGCGTGTAAGTTCGTGTAAGTGTGTGTAAGTGCGTGTAAGTATGTGTAAGTGCGTACAAGTATCTCCAAGTGCATGTAAGTGCGTGTAAGTGCGTATAAGTATGTGTAAGTACGTGGAACATTGTGTAAGTAGGGGTACGTGCGTGTAAGTGTGTGCAAGTGTGTGTAAATACATGTAAGTACGTGTAAGTGTGTGTGAGTGCGTGTAAGTGCGTGTAAGTGCTTGTAAGTGTGTGTAAGTACGTGTAAGTGTGTGTAAGTGCGTGTAAGTGCGTGTAAGTACGTGTAAGTGCATGTTAGTATATGTAAGTACGTGTAAGTCCGTATAAGTGTGTGTAAGTGCGTGTAAGTGCGTGTAAGGGTGTATAAGTGCGTGTAAGTTTATAAAAGTGCGTGTAAGTGCGTATACGTGCGTGCAAGTGCGTGTAAGTACCAGTAAGTGCGTGTAAGTGGTGTAAGTGCGTATAAGTATGTGTAAGTGTATGTAACTACGTGTAAGGGTATGTAAGTGTGTGTTAGTGTGTGTAAGTATGTGTAAGTACGTGTAAGTACGTGTAAGTATGTGTAAGTGCATGTAAGTGCGTGTAACTGTGTGTAAGTGCGTGTAAGTGCTAGAAAGTATGTGTAAGTGTGTGTAAGTACATGCAAGTGTGTTTAACTTCGTGTAAGTGCCTCTAAGTGCGTGTAAGTGCGTATAATTACGTGTAAGTGCGTGTATTTGCGTGTAAGTGCTTGTAAGTTTGTGTTAGTATATTTAAGTGCGTGTAAGTACGTGTAAGTACATGTAAGTGCGTGTAAGTGCGTGTAAGTCCGTGTAAGTACGTGTAAGTGCATGTACGTGCATGTACTTATAAGTACGTGTAAATGCATGTAAGTATGTGTAAGTGCCTGTAAGTACGTGTAAGTATGTGTAAGTGCGTGTACGTTTGTGAAAATGCGTGCAAGTACAATTAACTTCGTGTAAGTGCGTGTAAGTGTGTGCAAGTATGTGTAAGTGTGTATGAGTGTGTGTAAGTGCGTGTAGGTGCATGTGAGTGCGTGTGAGTATGTGTAAGTATGTGTAAGTGCGTATAAGTGTGTGTAAGTGTGTGTAAGTGCGTGTAAGTGTGTGTAAGTGTGTGTAAGTGCATGTAAGTGCGTATAAGTGTGTAATTATGTGTAAGTGCGTGCAAGTGCATGTGTGTACATGTAAGTACATGTAAGTGCATGTAAGTGCGTGTAAGTATGTGTAAGTGCGTGTAAGTGCGTATAGGTACGTGAAAGTGCATGTAAGTGCGTATAATTGCATGTAAGTGCGTATAAGTACGTGTAAGTGCGTGTAAGTACGTGTAAGTTTGTGTAAGTATGTGTAAGTGTGTATAAGTGCGTGTAAGTATGTGTAAGTGCGTGTAAGTGCTTGTAAGTGCATGCAAGTGCGTGTAAGTGCGTGTAAGTGTGTGTAAGTGCATGTAAGTGCGTGTATGTGCGCATAACTGTGTGTAAGTGCGTGGAAGTACGTGTAAGTGCGTATAAGTACGTGTAAGTACGTGTAAGTGCTTGTAAGTACGTGTAAGTATGTGTTAGTGTGTGTAAGTGCGTGTAACTACGTGTAAGTGTGTGTAACTGCGTGTAAGTGTGTGTAAGTACTTGTAAGAGTGTGTACGTGTGTGTAAGTGCATGTAAGTGCGTGTAAGTGCTTTAACTGCGTGTTAGTGTACGTAAGAATTTTTAAGTCTGTGTAAGTGTATGTATGTTCGTGTAAGTACGTATAAGTGAAATTAACTGCGGGTAAGTGTGATGAAGTACGTGTAAGTGCGTGTAAGTGCGTGTAAGTATGTGTAAGTGCGTGTAAGTGCGTGTAAGTGCATGTAAGTGTGTGTAAGTGAGTGTAAGTGCGTATACGTGTGTGTAAGTACGTATAAGTGTGTGCAGGTGCGTGTAAGTTGGTGTAAGTGCGCGTAAGTGCGTGTAAGTGTGTGTAAGTGTGTGTAAGTATGTGTAAGTGCGTGTAAGTGCGTGTAAGTGCGTGTAAGTGTGTGTAAGTGTATGTAAGTGCATGTAAATACGTGTAAGTGCATGTAAGTGCATGTAAGCACGTGTTAGTGCGTGTAACTATGTGTAAGTGCGTGTAAGTGCGTGTAAGTGCGTGTAAGTGTGTGTAAGTACGTGTAACTGTATGTAAGTGCGTGTAAGTGCGTGTAAGTGCGTGTAAGTACCTGTAAGTGCATGTAAGTGCATGTAAGTACGTGTAAGTGCGAGTAAGTGCGTGTAAGTACGTGTAAGTGCATGTATGTGCGTGTAAGTGCATGTAGATGTGTGTGTAAGTGCGTGTAAGTGTGTGTAACTACGTATAAGTGCGTGTAAGTACGGGTAAGTACGTGTAAGTGCGTGTAAGTGCCTGTAAGTGTGTGTAAGTGCCTGTAAGTGCGTGTAAGTGCGTGAAAGTACGTATAAGTGCGTGTAAGTACGTGTAAGTGCGTGTAAGTGTGTGTAAGTACGTGTAAGTGTGTGTAAGTGCGTGTAAGTGTGTGTAACTACGTATAAGTGCGTGTAAGTACGGGTAAGTACGTGTAAGTGCGTGTAAGTGCCTGTAAGTGTGTGTAAGTGCCTGTAAGTGCGTGTAAGTGCGTGAAAGTACGTATAAGTGCGTGTAAGTACGTGTAAGTGCGTGTAAGTGCATGTAAGTGCTTGTAAGTCTGTGTAAGTCCGTGTAAGTGCGTGTAAGTGCGTGTAAGTGCGTGTAAGTACCTGTAAGTGCATGTAAGTGCATGTAAGTACGTGTAAGTGCGAGTAAGTGCGTGTAAGTACGTGTAAGTGCATGTATGTGCGTGTAAGTGCATGTAGATGTGTGTGTAAGTGCGTGTAAGTGTGTGTAACTACGTATAAGTGCGTGTAAGTACGGGTAAGTACGTGTAAGTGCGTGTAAGTGCCTGTAAGTGTGTGTAAGTGCCTGTAATTGCGTGTAAGTGCGTGAAAGTACATATAAGTGCGTGTAAGTACGTGGAAGTGCGTGTAAGTGCGTGTAAGTGCGTGTAAGTGCGTGAAACTGCATGTAAGTGCGTGTAAGTGTGTGTAAGTACGTGTAAGTGTGTATAAGTGTGTGTAAGTGCATGTAAGTGCTTGTAAGTCTGTGTAAGTCCGTGTAAGTGCGTGTAAGTGCGTGTAAGTGTGTGTAATTGTGTATAAGTGTGTGTAAGTGTGTGTAAGTGCATGTAAATGTGTGTAAGTGCGCGTAACTGTGTCTAAGTGCGTGTAAGTGCGTGTAAGTGCATGTAAGTGCGTGATAGTGCGTGTAACTGCGTGTTAGTGCATGTAAGTATTTGTAAGTGTGTGTAAGTGTGTATAAGTGTGTGTAAGTTCGTGTAAGTGTGTGTAAGTGCAAGTAACTACGTATAAGTGTGTGTAAGTACGTGTAAGTGCGTGTAAGTGTGTATAAGTGTGTGTAAGTGTGTATAAGTGCGTGTAAGTGTGTATAAGTGCGTGTCAGTGCGTGTAAGTGTGTGTAAGTGTGTGTAAGCACGTGTAAGTGTGTATAAGTGCATATAAGTACGTGTAAGGGCGTGTAAGTGCGTGTAAGTGCGTGTAAGTGCTTGGAAGTGTGTGTAAGTGCATGTAAGTACGTATAGGTGCATGTAACTGCGTGTAACTGCGTGTAAGTTTGTGTAAGTGCATGTAAGTACATGTAAGTGCGTGTAAGTGAGAATAAGTATGTGGAAGTGCGTGTAAGTGTGTGTAAGTGTGTGTAAGTGTGTGTAAGTACGTGTAAGTGCATGTAAGTGTTTGTAAGTGCGTGTAAGTGCGTGTTAGAGCGTATAAGTGCGTGTAAGTTCGTGTAAGTACGTGTAAGTGCGTATAAGTACGTGTAAGTGCGTGTAAGTGCGTGTAAGTGTGTGTAAGTGCTTGTAAGTGCGTGTAAGTATGTGGTAGTGTGTGCAAGTACATGTAACTGCGTATACGTGTATGTAACTAAGTGTAAGTGCGTGTAAGTGCGTGTAAGTGCGTGTAAGTGCGTGTAAGTGCAGACAAGTGCATGTAAGTGCGTTTAAGTGTGTGTAACTGCAAGTTTGTGCATGTAAGTGTTTGTAAGTGTGTGTAAGTGGGTGTAAGTGCGTATAAGTACGTGTAAGTGTGTGCAGGTGCGTGTTAGTAGGTGTAAGTGCGTGTACATGCGTGTAAGTACGTGCAAATATGTGTAAGTGCGTGTAAGTGTGAGTAAGTGCGTGTAAGTGCATGTACGTGCATATTAGTGCGTGTAAGTGTGTGTAAGTACGTGTAAGTGTGTATAGGTTCGTGTACGTGCGTGTAAGTGCGCGTAAGTGCGTGTCAGTATGTGTAAGTGAGTGTAAGTGTGTGTTAGTGCGTGTAAGTGCGTGTAAGTGTGTGTAAGTGCGTGTAAGTATATGTGAGTGCATGCTAATGCGTGTAAGTACATGTAAGTGCATGTAAGCACGTGTTAGTGCGTGTAACTGCGTGTAAGTGTGTGTAAGTATGTGTAAGTGCATGTAAGTGCGTGCAACTGTATGTAAGTGCGTGTAAGTGCGTATAAGTGTGTGTAAGTGCGTGTAAGTGCATGTTAGTACGTATAACTACGTGTAAGTACATGTAAGTATGTGTAAGTGTGTGTAAGTGTGTGTAAGTGCAGGTAAGTGCGTGTAAGTACATGTAGTTGTATGTCTAAGTGCATGTAAGTATGTGTAACTGCGTGTAAGTGCGTGTAAGTGCAGGTAAGTACGTGTAAGTGCATGTAAGTGCCAGTAAGTGTGTTTAAGTGCCTGTAATTGCGTATAAGTGCGTGAAAGTACATGTAAGTGTGTGTAAGTGCGTATACGTGTGTGTAAGTGCGTGTAAGTGCGTGTAAGTGCGTGTAAGTGCGTGTAAGTGCGTGTAAGTGTATGTAAGTGCTTGTAAGTGTATGTAGGTGCATGTTACTGCATGTAAGTGCGTGTAAGTGCGTGTAAGTGCGTGTAAGTGTGTGTAAGTGATGTAAGTGCATGTAAGTGCTTGTAAGCATGTGTAAGTCCGTGTAACTACGTGTAAGTGCGTGTAAGTGCGTGTACATACGTGTAAGCGCGTGTAATTGCGTGTAAGTGTTTGTAAGTGCATGTAAGTACGTGTAAGTGTGTTCAAGTGCGTGTAAGTTCGTGTAAGTACGTGTAAGTACGTGTAAGTGGAATTAACTGCGTGTAAGTGCGTGTAAGTGCATGTAAGTACGTGTAAGTCCGTGTAAGTGCGTGTAAGTGTGTGCAAGTGCATGCAAGTATGTGGACGTGCGTGCAAGTATGTGGACATGTGTGTAAGTGTGTGTAGGTGTGTATAAGTGCGTGTAAGTGTGTGTAATTGCGTGTAAGTGCGTGTACGTGCGTGTAAGTATGTGTAAGTAAGTGTAAGTGCGTTTAAGTGCATGTGAGTTCGTGTATGTGCGTGTAAGTATGTGTATGTACAATTAACTGTGTGTAAGTACGTGTAAGTGCATGTAAGTGCGTGTAAGTGCGTGTAACTGCGCGTAAGTACGTGAAAGTTTGTGTAAGTGCGTGTAAGTTCTTGTAAGTGCTTATAAGTGAGTGTAATTACGTGTAAGTACATATAAGTGCGTGTAAGTACGTGTAAGTACGTGTAAGTGTGTGTAAGTACTTGTAAGTGTGTAATAGTGGGTGTGAAGTGCGTGTAAGTGCGTGTAAGTACATCTAAGTGTGTGTAACTGCGTATAAGTGCTTGTAAGTACGTGTAAGTGTGTATAAGTACGTGTAAGTGCATGTAAGTGGGTGTAAGTATGTGTACGTTTGTGTAAGTGCGTGTAAGTGCGTTTAACTGCGTGTGACTGCGTGAAAGTATGTGTAAGTGCGTGTAAGTACGTGTAAGTACATGTAAGTGCGTGTAAGTACATGTAAGTGCATGTAAGAACGTGTCAGTGCGTGTAAGTGCGTGTAAGTGTGTGTAAGTGCGTGTAAGTGCGTGTAAGTGCGTGTAAGTGTGTGTAAGTGCGTATACGAGCGTATAAGTGCGTGTAAGTGCGTGTAAGTATGTATTAGTACGTGTAAGTGGGTACAAGTACGTTTAAGTACATGTACGTGCGTGTAAGTGCATGTAAGTGCGTGTAAGTACGTGTAAGTGTGTGAGAGTGTGTGAAAGTGCATGTAAGTGTGTGTAAGTGCGCGTAACTGCGTGTAAGTGCGTGTAAGTGTGTGTAAGTGCGTGTAAGTACGTGTATGTGCATGTTAGTGCTTGTAAGTACGTGTAAGTACGTGTGAGTGCGTGTAAGTGCGTGTAACTATGTGTAAGTGCGTGTAACCACATATAAGTGTGTGTAAGTGCGTGTAAGTACGTGTAAGTGCGTGTAAGTACGTGTAAGTACGTGTAAGTGTGTGTAAGTACGTGTAAGTGCATGTAAGTATTTGTAAGTGCGTGTAAGTACGTGTGAGTGCGTGTAAGTTCGTGTAAGTGTGTGTAAGTGCGT
Source organism: Penium margaritaceum (assembly GCA_023375785.1). Classification (NCBI taxonomy): domain Eukaryota; kingdom Viridiplantae; phylum Streptophyta; class Zygnematophyceae; order Desmidiales; family Peniaceae; genus Penium; species Penium margaritaceum. Next base: position 6,456 of record SZWC01005444.1, on the reverse strand, counting down.
GTAAGTGCGTATAAGTGCGTATAAGTGCGTGTAAGTGCGTGTAAGTATGTGTAAGTGCGTGTAAGTGCGTGTAAGTGCGTATAAGTGCATATAAGTGTGTGTAAGTACGTGTCAGTGCGTGTAAGTACGTGTAAGTGTGTATAAGTACGTGTAAGTGCGTGTAGATACATGTAAGTTCGTGTAAGTGCGCTTAAGTTAATGCAAGTGTGTATAAGTGCGTTTAAGTGTGTGTAAGTGCGTGTAAGTGCGTGTAAGTGCGTGTAAGTGCGTGTAAGTGCGTGTAATTGCATGTATGTGTGTGTAAGTACTTGTAAGTGCGTGTAAGTACGCGTAAGTGCATGTAAGTGCGTGTAAGTGCGTGTACGTGCGTGTAAGTACGTGTATGTGTGTGTACAAGTGTGTAAGTGTGTGTAAGTGTGTGTAAGTGCGTGCAAGTGCGTGTAAGTGGATGTAAGTGTGTGTAAGTATGTGTAAGTGCCTGTAGGTGCATGTAGGTGTGTGTAAGTATGTGTAAGTGCGTGTGTGTATAGGTGTGTGTAAGTGTGTGTAAGTACATGTAAGTACATGTAAGTGTTTGTAAGTGCGTGTAATTGAGTGTAAATGCCTGTAAGTGCGTGTAAGTTTGTGTAAGTATGTGTAAGTGTATATAAGTGAGTGTAAGTACGTGTAAGTGTGTGTAAGTGCGTGTAAGTGCGTGTAAGTGCGTGTAAGTGTGTGTATGTACATGTAAGTGCGTGTAAGTGTGTGTAACTGTGTGTAAGTGCGCGAAAGTGCCTGTAAGTGCGTGTAAGTGCGTGTAAGTGTGTGTATGTGCTTGTAAGTGCGTGTACGTATGTGTTACTGCATGCAAGTACACGTAACTGCGTATACGTGTGTGTAACTACGTGTAAGTACGTGTAAGTGCGTGTAATTGCGTGTAAGTGCGTGTAAGTGCATGCAAGTGCGTGTAATTGCGTGTAAGTGTGTGTAACTGCAAGTAAGTGCATATACGTGTTTGTAAGTGTGTGTAAGTGTGTGTAAGTTTGTTTAAGTGCGTGTAAGTGTAATTAACTACGTGTAAGTACATGTAAGTGCGTGTAAGTGCATGTCAGTGTGTGTAAGTGTGTGTAAGTGCGTGTAAGTGCGTGAAAGTGCATGTAAGTACATATAAGTACGTGTAAGTGCGTGCAAGTGCGTGTTAGTACGTGTAAGTGCGTGTACGTGCGTTCAAGTACGTGTAAATATGTGTAAGTGTGTGTAAGTGCGTGTAAGTGCATGTAAGTGCGTGTAACTGTATGTAAGTGCGTGTAAGTACGTGTAAGTGTGTGTAAGTACGTGTAAGTGCATGTAAGTATGTATAAGTGCATGTAAGTACATGTAAGTGTGTGTAAGTGTGTGTAAGTGTGTGTAAGTACATCTAAGTGCGTGTAAGTGCATGTAGTTATGTGTGTAAGTGCGTGTAAGTGTGTGTAACTGCGTGTAAGTGCGTGTAAGTGCAGGTAAGTACGTGTAAGTGCGTATAAGTGCCTGTAAGTGTGTTTAAGTGCCTGTAATTGCGTATAAGTGCGTGAAAGTACATATAAGTGCGTTTAAGTGCGTGTAAGTGCGTGTAAGTGCGTGTAAGTGCATGTAAGTACGTGTAAGTGTGTCTAAGTGCCTGTAAGTGCGTGTAAGTGCATGTAACTGCATATAAGTGCGTGTAAGTGCGTGTAAGTGCGTGTAAGTGCATGTAAGTACGTGTAAGTGCGTGTAAGTGCGTGTAAGTGTGTGTAACTGCGTGTAAGTGCGTGTAAGTGCATGTAAGTGCATATAAGTGCATGTAAGTGCGTGTAAGTACGTGTAAGTGTGTGTAAGTACGTGTAAGTGCGTGTAAGTGCGTGTAAGTGTGTGTAACTGCGTGTAAGTGCGTGTAAGTGCATGTAAGTGCATATAAGTGCATGTAAGTGCGTGTAAGTACGTGTAAGTGTGTGTAAGTACGTGTAAGTGCGTGTAAGTGCGTGTAAGTGTGTGTAACTGCGTGTAAGTGCGTGTAAGTGCAGGTAAGTACGTGTAAGTGCGTATAAGTGCCTGTAAGTGTGTTTAAGTGCCTGTAATTGCGTATAAGTGCGTGAAAGTACATATAAGTGCGTTTAAGTGCGTGTAAGTGCGTGTAAGTGCGTGTAAGTGCATGTAAGTACGTGTAAGTGTGTCTAAGTGCCTGTAAGTGCGTGTAAGTGCATGTAACTGCATATAAGTGCATGTAAGTGCATGTAAGTACGTGTAAGTGTGTGTAAGTAAGTGTAACTGCATGTAAGTGCTTGTAAGTATGTGTAAGTCCGTTCAGGTGCGTGTAAGTGTGTGTAACTGTGTGTAAGTGTGTGTACGTGTGTGTAGGATCATGTAAGTGCATGTCAGTGCATGTAAATACGTGTAAGTGCGTGTAAGTGCGTGTAAGTACGTGTAAGCGCGTGTAATTGCGTGTAAGTGTTTGTAAGTGCATGTAAACATGTGTAATTGCGTTTAAGTGCGTGTAAGTTTATGTAAGTGCGTGTAAGTACGTGTAAGTGCAATTAACTGCGTGTAAGTGCCTATAAGTGCATGTAAGTGTGTGTAAGTTCGTGTAAGTGCGTGTAAGTGTGTGCAAGTGCGTGCAAGTGCGTGGACATGCATGTAAGTGCGTGTAAGCGCTTGTAAGTGCGTGTAATTGCGTCTAAGTTCATATGAGTGTGTGTAAGTGCGTGTAAGTGTGTGTACGAACGTGCAAGTGCTTGTAAGTGCTTGTATGTTCGTATAAGTGCATATACGTGCCTGTAAGTAGGTGTAAGAGTGTGTAAGTACGTGTTAGTGCGTAATAGTGTGTGTGAAGTGCATGTAAGTATGTGTAAGTACGTGTAAGTGTATGTAACTGCGTATAAGTGCGTATAAGTGCGTGTAAGTGCGTGTAAGTGTGTGTAAGTGTGCGTAAGTGCACGTAAGTGTGTATAAGTGGGTATAAGTACGTGTAAGTGCGTGTAAGTGCGTGTAAGTGCGTGTAACTGCGTGTAACTGCATGAAAGTACTATAAGTGCGTGTAAGTGCGTGTACGTACATGTAAGTGCGTGTAAGTAAGTGCATGTAAGTGCGTGTAAGTGTGTGTAAGTACGTGTAAGTGCGTGTAAGTGCGTGTTAGTATGTGTAAGTTTGTGTAAGTGCGTATACGAGCGTATAAGTGCGTGACAGTGCGTATAAGTATGTATAAGTATGTGTAAGTGGATACAAGTGCGTGTAAGTGCATGTAAGTGCGTGTAAGTACATGTAAGTGCGTCGAAGTGCGCGTAACTGCGTGCAAGTGCGTGTAAAAGTGTGTAAATGCGTGTAAATGTGTGTACGTACATGTAAGTGCTTGTAAGTGCGTGTAAGTACGCGTAAGTGCATGTAATTGCGTGTAACTAGCTGTAAGTGCTTGTAATTGCGTATAAGCGTGTGTAAGTGCATGTAAGTGCGTGTAAGTGCGTGTAAGTACGTGTAAGTGCATGTAAGTACGTGTAAGTATGTGTAAGTGCATATAAGTGTTTGTAAGTGTGCGTAAGTACGTGTGAGTGCGTGTAAGTTTGTGTAAGTACGTGTAAGTACGTGTAAGTGTAATTGACTGCGTATAAGTGCGTGTAAGTACGTGTAAGTACGTGTAAGTATGTGTAAGTGTGCGTAAGTGCGTATAAGGGCGTGTAAGTGCGTGTAAGTGTGTGTAAGTATGTGTAAGTGCATGTAAGTGTGTATACGTTCGTCTAAGTGTGTATAAGTGTGTGTAAGTGCATGTAAGTGCATGTTAGTGCGTGTAAGTGTGTATAAGTATGTGCAAATGCGTGTAGGTATGTGTAAGTCCGTATAAATGCGCGTAAGTGCATGTAAGTGTGTATAAGTGTGTGTAAGTGTGTGCAAGTGCATGTAAGTATGTGTAAGTGCGTGTAAGTGCGTGTAAGTACGTGTAAGTTCGTGTAAGTGGGTGTAAGTACTTGTAAGTGCGTGTAAGTGCGTGTAAGTGCATGTAAGTCCGTGTAAGTGTGTGTAAGTGCGTGTAAGTATGTGTAAGTATGTGTACGTGTGTGTAAGTGCGTGTAAGTGTGTATAAGTACGTGTAAGCACGTGTAAGTGTATGTAAGTGTATATAAGTATGTGTAAGTGCGTGTAGGTGCATGTTAGTCTGAGTGAGTGCGCGTAAGTGCGTGTAAGTACATTTAAGTGAGTTTAAGTGTGTATACGTGTAAGTAAGTGAGTGTAAGTTTGTGTAAGTGCCTGTAAGTACGTGTAAGTGTGTGTAAGTGCGTATAAGTTTATGTAAGTGTGTGTAAATGCATGTAAGTGCGTGTAAGTGCGTGTAAGCACATGTAAGTGCGTGTGATTGCGTGTAAGTGTATATAAGAGCGTGTAAGTGCATGTAAGTACGTGTAAGTGCGTGTAAGTGTATGTAAATACGTGTAAGTACGTGTAAGTGCGTGTAAGTGGATGTAAATACATGTAAGTGCGTGTCAGTAAGTGTAAGTGAGTGTAAGTGTGTGTACGTGCGTGTGAGTGCGTATAACTGCATGTAAGTGCGTGTAAGTGCGTGTAAGTGTGTGTAAGTACGTGTAAGTGCGTGTAAGTGTGTGTAACTACGTATAAGTACGAGTAAGTGTGGGTACGTGTGTGTAAGTGCGTGTAAGTGCGTATAAGTGTGTATAAGTGCGTGTAATTGCGTGTAAGTGCGTGTAATGACATGTAAGTGCGTGTAAGTGTGTGTAAGTGCATGTAAGTGCGTGTAAGTGCATGTACATCTGTGTAAGTGCCTGTAAGTGACTGTAAGTATGTGTAGCTACGTGTAAGTACGTGTAAATGCACGTAAGTGCGTGTAAGTACGTGCAAGTGCGTGTAAGTACTTGAAAGTACATGTAACTACGTGTAAGTTTGTCTAAATGCGTGTAAGTGCGTGTAAGTGCGTGTAAGTGCGTGCAAGTGCATGTAAGTGCGTGTAAGTACGTATAAGTGCATGTAAGGACGTGTAATTGCGTGCAAGTCTTTGTAAGTGCGTGTAAGTACGTGTAAGTACAGCTAAGTGCGTGTAAGTTTATGTAAGTGTGTGTAAGTGCTTATAAGTGCGTATAAGTGCGTATAAGTGTGTGTAAGTTCGTGTCAATGCGTGTAAGTGCATAAAAGTGCGTATAAGTGCGTGTAAGTGTATGTAAGTGTGTGCAAGTAAGTGTAAGTGCGTGTGAGTGCATGTAAGTGTGTGTAAGTATGTGCAAGTGTGTGTACGTACGTGTAAGTACGTGTAAGTACGTGTAAGTGCACGTAAGTGTATGTAAGTACGTGTAAGTGCGTGTATATTCTTGTAAGTGCTTGTAAGTGCGTGTAATTACGTGTAAGTGTGTATAAGTGCGTGTAAGTGCGTATAAGTACGTGTAAGTGTGTGTACGTGCATGTAAGTGCATGTAAGTACGTGTAAGTGTGTGTAAATGCGTGTAAGTGCATGTAAGTACGTGCGAGGGCATGTAAGTGCGTGTCAGTGGGTATAAGTGCGTCTAAGTGCGTGCAAGTGCGTGTAAGCGCGTGTAGGTGCATGTAAGTCCGTGTAACTGTGCGTTAGTGCGTGTAAGTATGTCTAAGTGTGTGAAAGTGTGTGGAAGTGTGTGTAAGTGCGTGTAAATGCGTGTAAGTGCATGTAAGTATGTGTAAGCAGGTGTAAGTGCGCGTAACTGCGTGTAGGTGCGTGTAAGTACGTGTAAGTGTGTTTAAGTGCGTGTAAGTGCATGTAAGTACGTGTAGGTGTATGTAAGTGCGTGTAAGTGCATGTAAGTACGTGTAAGTGTATGTAAGTGTGTGTAGGTGCATGTAAGTACGTGTAAGTATGTGTAAATGCATGTAAGTGCATGTAAGTGCGGGTAAGTGTATGTATGTGCGTGTAAGTGCATGTAAGTGCATGTAAGTGCATGTAAGTATGTTTAAGTGCATGTAAGTGCATGTAAGTACATGTAAGTGCGTGTACGTGCGTGTAAGTGTGTGTAACTGCATGTAAGTGCGTGTAAGTATGGGTAAGTGTGTATAAGTGCGTATTAGTCATATAAGTGCGTATGGGTACGTGTATGTGCGTGTAAGTGCGTGTAAGTGCGTGTAAGTGCATGAAAGTGTGGATAAGTGCGTATAAGTGAGTATCAGTGTGTGCAAGTGTGTATAAGTGTGTGTAAGTGCATGTAAGTGTGTGCAAGTGCGTGTAAGTGTGTGTAAGTGTGTGTAAGTGCGTGTAAGTGCGTGTAAGTCCTTGTAAGTAAGTGTAACTGTGTATAAGTGCGTATAATTATGTGTTACTATCTATGAGTGCGTGTAGCAGCGTATACGTGTGTGTAAGTGTGTGTAAGTGTGTATAAGTGCGTGAAAGTACATATAAGTGCGTTTAAGTGCGTGTAAGTGCGTGTAAGTGCGTGTAAGTGCATGTAAGTACGTGTAAGTGTGTCTAAGTGCCTGTAAGTGCGTGTAAGTGCATGTAAC
>SZWC01005443.1:47750-117215 GCA_023375785.1 Penium margaritaceum | reverse complement strand
GTCTTCTGCTGCTGCTGCTACGCTCAGGCTCTGATACCAAAAAGAAAACTATGCAGCAGGTTGGGGCAGCAGCGTTGTTGATGCAGCGTGCGGGCTTCCACGCTCGTTGCTTAAGTCAGCTGCCCCCTCAGTCTGCTGCTGTAGAGTCTAAGTCTGGAAGCTCTGGGTTTTGTTACTCAGAAACGCGCGCGCCAGAGTTAGCGCCAGAAAGCAGCTGAAAACTGATAATGACTGATTAGGAATGAAGAATAAACAGCAATGGGGGACCCCTCCAAGTTCTAGCCCCCCCAGCTCTGTAGAGCTTGTTACTCAGTTCATCAGCCAATCAGAAAAGAGCTCAGTCCAGGCTGGCAGGTTTTCTCGGTGAGGCCTGCCAGGCAGCCGACAGCCCAAAACCCGGGCGTCATCCGTTTTGCCTGAAAACTAGACCATACCATAATACCGGCGCTGCAAACGCAGCCGTGCGGTCAGAATCTGCTAGAAAAACAGTAGCGAGGAGTTATGGCAGCCTTAACCCAGATAGTGCCCACGATGGTTTATGCTGCCAAACAGGGCCATGCAACATGCAAGTGGGACCATAGGCAGTGCATGACGATGCAGGCATGACAGTACACGCTGGGCGCATGCAGACAGCGACTGCGGCGACAGTGACTGCCAGCAGTGCGACCGCCGAGGAGGCCTGCCGATGGAGCTGAACACGTCACCGGAGAGAGGAGGCTCCAGCAAACTGCGAGACGACCTCAGCGTGCGTCGGCTCCACTGGACGACACTCCATCGGCGTCGAGTCTAGCCGTCAGCCATCTGCACGCCGATGTACACAAGCCGGGAGGACACAACAGAGCACAATGAGCGCAAAAAAACCAACACTCCCCCTTAACTCACAGGCGTAGTGCACATGGGCGGGCAGAGACACGATCAACACACAGACTCCTCGAGGACATGTAGAAGTGCAGGTAGAGACGAAGAAAGCAAGTCACCGACGCACACCGACTGAACTCAAAGCCTTCTTAAACGAGTCCCGCTTCAGTGCCTTGGTCAGGAAGTCAGCCAGCTGCCGTGCTGTCTCAACCCACACGATGCTGATGCTGCCATCGTGCAACAACGAACGCACATAGTGATACTCAACATTGATGTGCTTTGTGCGAGTGTGATGCACACCGTCATTGTCTGCAATGGCCATGGCACTCTCATTGTCACAATGCAATCGATGGTCCCAAACGTACGGGACCATCGAGTAGCCCGTCATCTCACCAACAGCTGCACTTGCAGCAACCATTGCAGCATCAGCGGCGGTTGCAGCAGCGCTTGCAGTTTCACCCTCTGCACCGGCAACGGATTGTGTTGTCGGCGGCGATTTCCACTTCGAGACGTGTCATGGACCGGCGTCTCCCTAGGGCCCGTGGATTGGTGCGTGCACTTCACCCCGTAGGATCGCCGGCGGATTCGAGTCTTACCGTCTCCGAGGGTTGGGTCGTCTACCGCTTGGAGCAGCAGCCACACCTGCAGCCGCCACCCCTTCTCGTCTTGGAGCAGTCTTTGCTCCATTCGTGGCAGCAGCATTGGTCGCCGCAGCTAGTCAGACTCTCGTCTCTGGGTGTGCTGTGGTAGTGCAGCTCTTCCCGTCTGGTCACGTTTGCTGACCCGGACACCGTGACATCCAGGAGTGATAGTACCTGCGGACCTCATTCTCTCCCGTGGCTTGGTGTTTACCACTGGGAGTAGGTACCCTCGGCACCTATCCATCGTCAAGCGCACGAGATGAGTGCGCGATCGTGTGAGCAGGCGCCCTGCGCATTCGCCTGCTACTACTGTGTTGCTGTTGGACGCGCCCTACCGACTCACATCCACCTTGGCTACAGCCTCGTCCGAGCCTGCGTCCTCCACAACATACGGATCTCCCAGGGTTGGTAGATCCTCTAGCTAGACCTCTGGCGAGCATATTCGCGGAGATCCATGGCCTACGGCAGACGGTGCAGCGGCTTTGTGACCTCGTTGTCACTGAGCGTGCTTCTGCTACTCGTTCGTCGACGGCCTCTTCGACCACATCTTCTCCATCATCTCCTCCTTCTTCATCCGATGGTCTCCCTTCAGCTTCACCTGCCAGCCAGTCCCAGGCTGACACCATCCTTTCGATCCTCCAGTTTGCTGTGACCACGCCGCCACCCCGCGATGACTTGTCTTCCAGCAGTCGTTCCAGTCGAGTGACTCAATGACATCGTCGTCAGCGCTCTGCATGGCGTGCTCACGCCAGTGTTGATACATCCTCCACCTCCTCGGCCTCCATTGCTGTACCTGTCAAGGGGGAGTGTGGTTACCGCGCATTGCGTGATGCGACAGTAGCGACAGGATCCGCAGTTGGGTCCAAGGAGAGTGAGTCTGATCCCGACATGGAGGTCATGGTGCAGACTTGCGTATCATCGAGTTTGACTTCCACGTCCGCGTTGGATCGAGATCTTCTACAGCAGCAGCTTGCATCAGGAGGTTTCCAGGCCCGGCGTCCCTGGGCGGTGCCACTCGCGGCTCCTACTGGTGGTGGCCCGGCGGTGGCACATGGGTCCGGTATGGATCGGGATGCATCTTCGGGAGTTTTGGCGGAGTTTGTACTGCAGGCTCACACAAGTCCGGCGGAGGTTCCAATGCAGGAGATATGCGTGTCATCGAGGTCGGCATCCACGATGGGACGTTTTGCAGCAGCAGGTTGCATCACGAGGAGTGCAGGTCTCATGTGCCTTGGTGGTGCCACTTGTGACTCCGACCGATAGCGGCATGGTGGTGGCACATGAGTCCCGCGCGGATCGGGATACCCCACATGGATTTCTGGGGGCGTTGGCGCACGGGACTCATACTTGCCCGACAGTGGTCGCAGTACACGAGTTGAGTCGACCGGCTGGTCTGTTGGAGGTTGAGGCGTTCTTGAGAGCAGCAGTTCTCAGAGATGTCGCCGGGTCACATGCTGCAGCAGACACAGCAGGCTCCACCGCCTCATCTGTGCTACCTGTGGACGAGCTTCAGCGTGAGGTGTTGTTCAGGTTCCCACAGCCTCTGGGTTCCCGTACACACAGAGCAGCGACATACATGCCGGAGTCAGACGATGGTCCTCACTCTATCATCGAGCAGGTGGCAGCGACCAGTCTTCCCGGCGAGACAGTGCGTGAGCGCCAGCTGCGCTTGCTGGTCGCCTTGATGGACATTGTCGAGCCGGAGCCCTGCACACCTGTTTCCACTACGGCAGCAGTTGACGACAGTGGTGCAGATCCCTACATGTAGATGGAGTCACCTCGTCAGCAGGAGCTGAGTTGTGCACCTTCGTGTTCACCTGCTAGTGACCTTGCTGATCACATGGATACTGAGAGTGGTAGTACCTGCACGGACGACGTTTCCACATGCTCTATGGACTCTGACGGCTCCTCCTTCTCCTTCTCTCTCGGCATGCGACCGCTCACTCCTCGCATGACAGACACGAGCTGTGATGTGGATGTGACACCTGCAGCTGCATCCGATGTTCCAGCGTCTCGGCACATTGCGAGCTTGGTTGACCCCCAGGAGGATGCAGCAGCACCAGTTCCATCGTCTCCAGCATCAGAGATGCAGATGGCGTTGTACTCACGAGTTGTGCAGTCTGCATGTGCAGCATCNCTTCATTTGCGAGTGGTGATCCGGTTCGTCGTTCCAGCTCTCCTCCTCCGGCGGTACACCCCTGTGCCTGAGGGTGCTCTATCCAGCCTCCGAGGCCAGCTCCTCCATTTCATCCACGCACGCGTGCTGCTCACCCATTCCCGTTCCTCCGGCGTACGCAGATGCATCGCGGCAGTGCGGAGGCAGGAGAGACTGTGAGTTGGGACCCTTGGCAGTCACGCGAGGACTGGCATACCCTACGCAATGCAGATTCACGTGAGGAGTCGTAGCTGGAGACACCACTTCGTCTTTGAGGGAGGGATTCGACTCGCACGTGACAGGAGGAGCTATCTCTGCATGTTGGACACACCACATGACTCATCGTCCAGGATCTGTTCAGATACATCAGCATCTCCATCGAGGACATCGCTCCCAGGCTCATCTGCCCAGGGGGAGTGTTGTGTGGACCTCGACCTAACGCGACGTCATGGGAGATGCATGGGGAGGTCCATGCTCTGTTGTGAGCATCTACAGCATCCCGCATGTGGCTCATGCTACGTGCCTGCACAGCTGCATGTACATGGCAGCACCCTGTTGGTCGAGACCCGGACACTTGGTGCGTTGCACCAGTGTCACGAGGAGACCATGTGATCGTGTGTCTTAGTGTGTCGCTATACTATGTGTGGCATTGTGCATGCGAGCTGTTGGTCGAGACCCGGATACTTGGTGCATTGCACCAGTGTCACGAGGAGACCATGTGATCGTGTGTCTTAGTGTGTCGCTATTCTGTGTGTGGCATTGTGCATGAGAGCTGTTGGTCGAGACCCGGACACGTGGTGTATTGCACCCGTGTTACGAGGAGATCCTCCCTTGATCCTGTGTTTGGATGATGATACTATTGAGTTTGATTGCTTGTAGTGGTCGAGACCCGGACCCTGGTACCGCAGTGTCACGAGGAGACCATCTTGTCCTTTGACATGTGTATGATGTGCATTACACTGGTTTGTGTGCGTGTGCATCACTCCTCTCATGGTCGAGACCCAGACACTTGGTGGGCTGTGCCAGTGTCCAGGGAGACCCTGGATGGATAGCAGACGAGTGTGTGTGTGTGTGTGTGTTTGTGCGAGTTGACTCATGCATGTTATGGCTTGCCATGCATTGTTGTTCCATGCCTTCGCTCACTCGTTTTGGCGTGGACGGCTATGTCAGCCAGGGGGAGTGTTGGTTTGTGTAGCTTCCACCCGTCACGACCGACACTGCTAGTTTACCGATATACCCACATTTGGGGTATATGGCAGAGGAGGGCGTGACGACACGATGGGCCTCCGGACTGCACCGAGACTTCTCCAGCACCTACAACAGCGCCGGCGAGACGCGGTCGATGCGTTCCGGCAGCCATGTGGGCTTGTCAGGAGGTAGGAGAGTTTTCTCGGTGGGTTCAGACCCGCGCACCCGGTTGACTATACCGGTGCGACGAGGAGACCCGATGGCTATTGTGGGGCTTCCGATGTTCGGAAAGCCGTCTATGATGTCTGGACGTTGATTCCGAGATGTTTTGGCACAGCTCATATTTTCTCGGTGGTCGAGGCCCGGGCACTCGGAAAGTTGTTCCGGTGCCTCGAGGAGACCACCTTTGTTACTCTCTTGGTGTATGCAGTGTGTTCTCCCTGTTGACTCATTTGGGTTCAGCAGGGGTGACGGGGCCCGGTGCGGTTAGCTGCCGGCGCCCTATATAAGCCCGCTAGGGGCTCATTTGTAAACTCTCCTTGTTCTTTATATTCAGCGTTCCAGACTTAGCCAAATTCTTGCCGTCTTGCATCGCACTCACACACAGAGCTCATGTTCGTTTTTGCATGGGTCTGCATGCCCTAAAAATTATTTCCAATTGGATGTGCACACACGCGGCGCACAAGGGCGTTATTTTCTAGCAGGACAATACAGTGGCAAAAACACAGTTTTGACCATAACTCCCTGTAGACACGTCAAAACAACAAGCCGTTTGACCCAAAAGGCCACATCGGCGAGATCTACGTCGTGATTGGCTGCATGCCTATGTGCTATCCCACAGCACGAATCTAAAAAATACAAGAGTCTTCTGGGCGCCAGTCGCCGCGTGCCGCCGGTCTTCTACCACCGTCGCCAGTTTCAGGGATCTGCACATGAATGGACATGAGCCGAGGGGTCACCGTAAGTCGTGTACACGCACAACAACACTCCCCCATGACCGGAGGGCGAAACACGTCCATGCACATGTAGACATTGACGCTGTACGGAGCAGGAAACGCACAGTTGCTGTAGGTAGCAAGCAGATCACACGCAAGGTGGTACATGAGGAATCAACCTGTAGCAGGGATGGGGTAGAGTCCCACGGAATGAGTGGCCACATGAAACTTCGAACGACCCAGAGCCTTCGTCAAGAAATCCGCGCACTGCCTGTCAGTGCCCACATGGATGACTCGGATTTCACCACGATCAAGCAGATCATGCACGATGTGGTGCTCGACATTGATGTGCTTTGTGCGTGCATGGAACACACCTGAGTACTTGGCGATGGCCTTCGCACTCATGTTGTCACAGTGGAGAACCACAGGGGGAATGGAATGACGCAGTTCATGCAACAGACGGACGAGCCAGGCACATTTCGCAGCACCGGCACCTAGAGCAACATACTCTGCCTCAGTAGTGCTGCGTGCGATGCAGCCCTGCTTCCTGCATCACCAGGTGACTGCAGTGCCTCTAATGAAAAAGATGTAGTTGGTGCGGCTCTTGCCATCTGGACTCCATGCCCAGTCGTTGTCTGTGTACCCATCGAGCACAACGGATACCTGCTCGTAAAAACACAGGCCGAAGCGTGCAGTGGACAGGATGTAGTGCACACACCGGACTGCGTCCTCCAGTGTTCGCTCGCGTGGAGCCTGCGAGAACTGGGCGAGCAGGTTGACAGTGAATGCAATGTCGGGCCGTGTCATGGTGGCCAAGTACATGAGCGAGCCGATGACTCGCAGGTATAGGGTCACATCGACTGGCTCCTCCAGGTCAGCTAGGTCATCCACCTTCAGGGCGGCCTGTCCCTTAGGGGTCATGGGCGTGGAGGCCGTGCGGATGGCAGCGAGGAGGTCGGCAAAGCGCTCCCCCACAGTCTCTGCGTAGCATCCCTAATGGACACGGAGTGTGCGACGGACACGGTCTCCATCCCCAAAAAGACAGAGGCCTCACCAAGATCTTTCATCTTCTAGGGCGAGGAGAGAACGGCCTTGGCAGCATTCACTGCTCTCAGGTCAGGCGAGGCAATCAGAAGATTGTCCACGTAGACGAGGATGGCAGCGAGCGGTGCCGGGGATTGTGAGAGGAACAGGGATGGGTCAGCATCACTCTGAACGTACCCAGCGCGTCTCAGCGTGCTGGTGATCTCCTACTTCCAGCAGCGAGGTGACTATTTCAGGTCGTACAAGGCCTTCCGCAGCCGGTATACGCGACCTGTGCCATCCTCAAAGCCGGGTGGCTGGACCATGTAGATCTCCTCCTCAAGGTCCCCATTCAGGAATGCATTGTCAACATCCATCTGATGGAGTTCCCAATCGTGCTGTGCCGCCTGGCTTAGCAGCATTAGCGTGGTCTTCATACGCCCAACAGAGGCAAAGGTCTCAGTGTTTTCCACGCCAGGGAACTGAGAGAAGCCTTTCGCTGTCAGGAGCGCTTTGTAGTGCTCCACAGTGCCGTTTGGCTTGAGCTTCTTGCGTAGAACCCACTTGGCCTTGATAGCCTTGCGGTTCTTTGGCAAGTCCACCAGCTTAAAGACGCCATGCTCTCGGATGGCATCGAGCTCAGCCTGGCAGGCAGCGCGCCACTGCTCAGTGTCCGAGGTTGACAAGGCCTCAGGCAGACTGGTGGGATCAGGAGATAGTACTGGTGCACTGCGTATAGCCAGGGTATACGCCGCAGAGGGAGGGTCCACTGTCACCATGACCTCAGCGGCGTCACGAGCAAGATCGCGCTCATGAGCAAGTAGTGCTATACCAGTGGTACAGCCAGGGTGAACCGCGGTGAGGCCACGAGCACTCAGGCCAAGGGCCTTCGTGCCCGGGTCACCGTTGAAAACGCTACGTGTGGGGCGTGGGCGGAGACGTCCGTCGGGTGCCCATGTGTGGGGGTCCGACGTGGCAGGAGCAGTGGGTGCTGCTGACTAGAATGCCGATGGGGACTGCACGGCAGGCGCGCCACTGGAGGCTGGCGTGGCCTCATCAGACGGGGACGCGGCCACGGCAGACGGAGACATGTCCGCGGCCAGAGGCAGGGATGGCTCAGAGCTAGACATGGACGCGGACGCAGGATCCGGCAGAGCCTCAGATGCGGAAGCAGGCGTAGGATCCAGGAGAGCCTCAGACGCGGAGACAGGCGCAGGATCCATAAGAGTCTGAGACATGGAGACAGACTCGGACGCAGAGTGGGACACGGGCGACAGCGGAGAGTTAGGAGCACAGGAGTGACCGACAGATAGGGCGGGGCCCAGGGTGCCGGTGGACACAGCCTCTAGGGACAGCCCCTTGGGTGTCGGTGACGGAGTGACCGTACTGGATGGGGGCACTGTGCCAACCGTGCCAGGAGCCTCCCCCACACTACGGGGTCCGGCACACCCTAGGGCGTGCTCAGCATGCAGAGCGTGGATGCGGGCAAGGTCACGGAAGGCGAGATGCACGAAGAAGAGAGCGTCACGGGACTCCATGATGCGGCGTCGCTCAGGGTCCCAGAACCGCCAGGCCTTGGACCGCGAGGCAACGCCAACAAAGGGGCAAATGCGGTCCCGCAGAGAGAGCTTGCTCCCTTGCTACTCTAGTGTGAACCAGACGCAGGCAAGGGAGCCCCAGACACGGGCCAGGCGCAGATCCGGGAGACGCTTGTACCACAGTTTGTAGGGCGTGGGATGACCGGGGAGGGGGCCGTGGGGAATACGGTTCCAGACCTAGGTCATGTACGCCATGCCCTCAAAGGCAAAGGCCTTAGGCATGGCGCTATCGGCGTGCATGGCGTGGACCGCATCCTCCATGGTGCGGTTCCAGTGCTCTGAGACACCATTCTGTTGGGGGGTGGCGAGAGCGGAGAGGTTGTGGAAGACACCAAGCTCGGTGAAGGAGCGGGCCATGTCACCAAGGTAGTCACAGCCGCGGTCCGAGCGAAAGGTTTGAAGGCGGTGGGGAGACTGGCGCTCGGCCATGACCAGCCAATTGCGGACTACAATGACGGCATCACCCTTCTGACACAGACTGTAGACCTAGCGCATGCGCGTGAAGTCATCAGTCAACGTCAAGACGTAGCGACCGCGGTCCTCCTGAAACTCGACAGGGAGCTGACCCATGAGGTCGGAGTGGACAAGCTCAAAGGGCCGACGAGCCCTGGAGATAGACGCAGGATAGGTGGACAGGTGCATTTTGCCTTCAGCAAAGGCCAGGCAATCGGTCGTGGGCGGCGCCTCGAACAATGCCGCATCAAGACCGAGAGCAGGCTTAGTGCGGACCAGCATGTCGACAGCCCCCAGGTGCACATGACAGAGGCGGCGATGAAGGAGACGGTGGTGCTCGGGGGATAGAGCACCAGCGACAAAAACACGAGCAGTGGGAGACGGAGGCAAAGGGGGTGCACGCGCATAGGACCCAGAAATGTGACACAGATCATCGACGACCGTCCTGCTGAGGACGGTCTCCTCGGTGTCACGCACAAAGATGCGAGCATCATCAGCTGTGAGCGTGACACCCAGGCCCATCTTGGTGTAAGCAAGGACAGACAGCAAACTGAGTTCCAGATCAGGGACATAGAGGATGTCGGAGATGTTTACGGGACCAGCGGGCCCAGTGAACTGCACAACCCCAACACCATGGACAGGGACCTCATGGCCAGCTGCATTACGAATAGGGCGAATACTGCCAACAAGATACAGGACGACAAAGGCGTCACGGCGACACGTCATGTGGTGGGTGGCGCCAGAGTCAACTACCCAGGTGGCGTCGGTGACACGCGTACAAGGGGCAACGTGGCACTCAGCGACGGAACAAGGCGTGGCAGCAGGACACTCTGCGGGGGACACAACAAGGTGACCAGCGGAGCGCACATGAGCCGCATGCAACCAAGATACATCGTCTGGTCCTTCACACGCACACGGCAGGGCATGGGGACCACCACAGACATCATCACGTAACAACACAGACAGTCCACAGGCACTAGGACCCCTTGACTCAGTCAACTCACTTGTACCTCCCTGAGATGAGCGTAGGGTGAGAAGCTGGTGTAGCTCGGCGATCGTTCTGTCGCGTTCGGCGAGTGCCTGGTCGCGGGGATCCGTGGAGAGCCTACTATGGCGGCGAACTCCTCTGGGACGGCTATGGTAGTGGCAGCTAAGCGGGTAGTCGCACCGGACGTCTGGCGCACGCACGCCTCGTGTGCCTGCTGCAGCCCATGGGTGACCTTGGCCCAGTCCAACGGGCGGCCTGTCTGACGAGTGCAGTTGGGATAGCGATGGTCACCTCCGCAGTTGAAGCACACAAGCCGGCGGCCCGTTGTGCTGCCAGATTTACTGCTGCCACTGCTGCTGCCGCTGCCGCCGCCGCTGCTGTTGCTGTTGCGGCTGACACTACTAGTGTTGGTGCCACTGCTGGTCCCGCCGCTGGAACCACCACCTTATGATTTGCGGCCCTTCTTTCTTTGAGCTGGGATTGCTGTAGCTATAGACATCGAGGAGGGGGATGCGGCGGCAACTGCAGCTGAAGCGGTGCTGCGACGAGCGCGGTTCGAAGCGTCCATACCGGCGACCTCCAGGAAGTGAATGGTGGCCCAGCGCAGCAGGGTCCCGTCGCTCGCCATGTCGCGAAGTAGAGTCTGGTCAAAGTTACTGAAGACGCATGCGTAGTCAGGGTGAATGCCGTAGAGGATGATGTGGAGTGTGGAGTTCTGCGCAGGGGTATCGTCTCCCAGCTCCTCGTACAGCTGGATCGTCCGACGCCAGTAGTTAACTGGAGATTCCTGAGGAGTCTGGCAGAGGGAGTTGAAGTCGGCAAGACGTTGGGACATCAGGGCCAGGGTGGCGCCCTAAAAAAGAGTGATAGCCAGTGTCCACGCCTCGTGAGGATTAGCTCCTGAGCCAGTCAGCGGATCGCCAAGGAACTAACTGAAGTCCTTGGTGAAGTCCGGGGCGGCCTTCATCAGACCGGAGGCGATGCGGAACGCCATCTGCGTCTGGGCAGGGTCAGACGCCTGGTAGGGGGTGAGGTAGTAGGCGAGGACTCCCTCGCTCATGGCCCACATGCAAAAGCATGGCTCCCAAGACTTGTAGTCGTTCCCAGTCCGGAAGATGGGAGGGTCCGACTCAAACCACTTGGGTGGCTTGACCGTCAGTAGAGCGACGGCTGAAGCCACCACGGGACCGGGCATAGAGGAGGCAACCCCCTTGCCCCGGCGGGCCCATAGAGCCAGCTCCTCAAAGCTTAGAGGGTACCGCAACAAGCTCAGGCCGGCGTCGATGCTGGAGCTTATGCCCCGGAGGGCGACATTGGCCTCACGTGCTCTGCGGCGGGCCTCCAAGCGCATGAGGTGTGCTCTCAATACCTCCTCCTCACCCGCCTCGCCAGAGTCGGAGAGGGTCTCCGCAACCTCGTCTGCATCGCCACCGGGAGTGAGGTGGTCCTCGCTTGGGTCTATTGACGGGTGCTGCAGCTGTTTCTGGGCCTGCTGCTGCTGAGGCAGTAGGCCCCTGATTAGGTCCTGCAGCTCAACGACCTACTTTGTCAGAGTATTGCGACTTTCCGCCTGTAGGTCAGCCAACGCGCACACTTGGCGCGCCAATGCCATCGGGCTCGGCGGCCGCTACTGCTGTTGCTGATGCAGCTGCCACTATGGTGATGATGGCGGCGCCCGGCATTGGCCGCTGACAGAGCTGTCATCGGTAGCTGCGTCGGTGGTAGCCTTGGCGGGGATTTGCTTCGGCATGACGACCGGTTGCTCCCCTTTTTTTTTGGTTACTACCGCAGAACGCTGCCGCATATTACTGTTGCAAAATGTTGCCGCAGAACGTTGCTGTTGAATACCACCGCGGAATGCTACCGCTGAACACCTTCCGCGGAACACTTCCGCGAAACGCCGCCGCGGAACACCGCGGAATTGAACGCGGAGCGGCTACCGCGGTCGTGCCGATGCGGAACACGGTGGGGTGCCGCGATCTGCTGCGGCACCACCGTCGGTGCGTTCCACAACCACTGCGGAGCGGCCGCGTCTGGCAATCGCGGAATCGCCGCGGAACTGTCACGGACTTGCAACCGCGGAGCACCGGCGAGCAGCACCGGCGTGTTCCAGAACCGCCGAGGGGCTGCGGTGGTGGAATGACGCGGATCCGCACAACACCGCGAATCTGCCACGGCATCGTCACCGTAAGGTGACGTACTTGGAACGCCGCGTGCCACCGCGACACCATAGGTGCGTTCCGCTGCGGCCGCGCAGTTGTCGCGTCCGCCGCGTAGGCCTCGTCGCTGCGGAGCACCGCGGATTTTGCGTGGAGCGGCTGCTGCTGTCGCAGAGTGACTACGGAATGGCTGCGGATTTCTTAAGAAAAACGATCGGAGTGGTGGTGGGCACTCCCAGGACCTCCCCCCGAGGCAGTGGGCACTGCTGCTGCTGCTACTCAAGGCAACGGCTGCAATTGCTCATGGCTACTGTGGTTGCTGCGTCTTTGCTACGCAGTTGTGCAAGCACTGGCTCGCCGCTCTGATACCATGAAAGACAGCTTCCTAGCACTGTTGTCGCTGTCGCGGCAGTACAAGCTGGCCAGCTAACTCACTAGCACACTCAGGTGGAGGTGAGAGCAGCATGGGGTTGGCTAGGGGCACAAGTACAAGTGTCAGAAGCTGCAAAATGTTGAATTGTGTAGAGAGAGATGACAACTGAGGCCAGAACAGCCTAAATAGTGTCACAACCCTAGTGGATGTGCACACACGCAGCGCACAAGGGCGCTATTTCCTAATAGGAGAATACAGTGGAAAAAACATAGTTTTGACCATAACTCCCTGTAGACAAGTCCGATGTAGCGGATTGGACGGAATCCTTGGCCGACTAGGCCAAAACCGCGGTGCTCGAGGGTCTTCGACCCTCAAGCCATCCCATCCAACCGCCCACCATCCCAGGTGACCCCGCTCGAGCCACGTGGCTCCTTCGACCGGTCGACGTGGCACTGCCACGCTACATCCGAAGAACAAGACGTTTGAACCAGAACGGCCACAGGCGTACAGCCTATCAAGATCTACGTCTTGATAGGCTGTACGCCTATGTGCTGTTCCACGGCACGAATACAAAAAACATGAGAGTCTTCTGGACGCCAGTCGCCGCCAGCTGCCGGTCTTCTGCCACCGTCACTAGTCTCAGGGATCTGCACGTGAATGGACATGAGCCGAGGGGTCACTGTAAGCTGTGTACGACACACACAACAAAATCTTGTACCGAAGTAACGTCACGTTTTTTTGTGTGTGCAGTTAGAAATCGTTTAGGGCATGGAGGCCTATGCAAAAACGAACATGAGCTCTGTGTGTGAGTGCAACGCAAAACGGCAAAAACTTCGCTAAGTCTAGAACGCATAATATGAAAGAACAAGGCGAGTTTACAAATGAGCCCCTAGCGGGCGTATATAGGGACGCCGGCAGCTAGCCGCACCGGGTCCCGTTACCCCTGTTGAACCCAAACGAGTCAGCGGGGAGAACACACTACATACACCACAAGAACAACAATTGTGGTCTCCTCGAGGCACCGGAATAGCTGTCCGAGTGCCCGGGTCTCGACCACCGGGAAAATACGAGCAGTGCTAGAAAAACTCGAAATCAGCGTACAGACATCCAAAACGGCTTACCAAACATCGTAAGCCCTACCACAACCATAGAGTCTCCTCGTCGCACTGCTACAGTCCACCAGGTGCACGGGTCTCAACCCACCGAGAAAACTCTTCTACTTCCCGACAAGCCCACAGGACTGCCGGAACGCATCGACCGCGTCTCGTCGGCGGTGTCCTAGGTGTTGGAGAAGTCTCGGTACAGTCCGGAGGCCCGTCGTGTCGTCACGCCCTGCACTAGCATATACCACCAACATGGGTATATGGATAATCCATCAGCGTTTGTCATGACAGGTGGAAGCCACAAAAACCAACACTCCCCTTGGCTGACATAGCCGTCTACACCAGAACAAATGATTGAAGGCATGGAACAACAACATATGCCAAACCACAATGTGTACCAGTCAATGACACACACATACACAACGGTTGCCCATCTAAGGTCTCCTCACGACACTGGCACATCATACCAAGTGTCCGGGTCTAGACCATGAAAAGAGTCATGCACACGCACACAAACCAGCATAATACACATCATACACATGTCAGGCGGCAAGAGGGTCTCCTCGTGACATTGGCGGTACTAATGCCCGGGTCACGACCGCTACGAGCAATCCAACAGGTGTCTGTGTGCCGACCACAATAGCATCATCAATCAACACATGGGATCATAGGGGGTCTCCTTGTAACACGGGTGTACCTCACCACGTGTCCGGGTCTCGACCACTATGAGCAAATCTACTCACATGCACATGCCACATGTAGTATGGCCACACACCAAGACACACGACCCCATGGTCTCCTCGTGACAATGGTGCAACCAACCAAGTGTCCGGATCTCGGCCAACAGAGTGCGGCTGTAGTATGCTCATAGCAGAGCATAGATCCCTCGCCATGCATCTCCCATAATGTCGCGTCGGATCGAGGTCCACACAACACTCCCCCTGGGCAGATGAACCTGGCGGCAATGTCCTTGATGGAGATGCTAATGCCATAGCTGAACAGATCCTGGGCGATCAATCAGGTAGTCTCTCCATCATGTAGAGATAGCTCCCCCTGTCATGTATGAGTCGACTCCCTCCCTCGAAGACGAAGTGGTGTCTCCGGCTACGACTCCTCACGTCGCAATTGCATCACTTGGAGTGTACCAGTAATCGGGTGACTACCAAGGGTCCCAACTCATAGTCTCTCCTCTTTCTGCTCTACAACGATGCATCTGTGTACGCCGAAGGAAAGGGAATGGGCGAGCAGCACGCGAGCATGGATGAAGTGGCGGAGCTGGCCTCCAATGCGGGATAGAGTACCTTGAGGCACAAGGGTGTACGACAAGAAGAGGAGGGCTAGGGCAACGAACCGGATCACCTCTCATCAACAAAGGTGACAATGGAGTAGCTGAGTCGGGTGGATGAAGGTGCGTGATGGCAGCAACAGAAGGAGGAGCGATGACGGAGTGGACAGGAACAACCGAAGGCATGCTCAGCTCTCCGATGGTAGTGTCTCCATCGAATTTCATACTGAAAGGTGCTATAGGATCCTCCCTACGTATGGGTGTATGAGGTCCTGGTAGTGGAAAGCTCGTGCCGATAGTGCTGATACTCCCCTCCTCTGAGAATCGCTCACGCGCTGCCATCACCTCCCATTGCAGCATCACTACACGCTCTTGCAAGTCAGCGTAATCTGCCTTGGACATGTGAAGGTGGTCCATGTCTGCCTTGTGTCGGATAAACTCTGCCTCACTGGATGCTGCACATGCATACTGCACAATTCGTGAGTACAGCTCCATCTGCATCTCTGTTGTTGAAGACGATGGAACCTGTGCTGCTACATCCTCCTAGGGGTCAACCAAACTTGCAATGTGCTGAGACGCTAGAACATTGGATGCAGTTGTAGGTGTCGCATCCATACCATAGCTTGTGTCTGTCATACAAGTTGGAATGAGTAGTCGCATGCCGAGAGAGAAGGAGGAGTCGTCAAAGTCCGTGGAGCATGTGGAAACATCGTCCGTGTAGGTTCTGCCACTCTCAGCGTCGATGTGATCAGCAGGGTCACCAACAGGTGAACACCAAACGACATAACTCAGCTCCTGCTGATGAGGTGACTCCATCCGCGTGTACGGATCTGCTCCAATGTCCTCGACTTATTTAGTAGTGCAGGTGTGCAAAATTCTGGCTCAACAATGCCTGTTAAGGCGACCAACAAGAGAGCCGGCGCTCACACACCGTCGCGCCAGGAAACCTGGTCGCCTGCTCAATAATGGAGTGAGGACTACCATCTTACTCCGTCATGTGTGTTGCCGCTCTATTGTGTGTACGGGAACCCGTAGACTCTGGGAACATGGACGACTCCTCATGCTGAAGCTGGTCCTCAGGTAGCGTAGATGACATGGTGGAGCCTGCCGTGTCCGTTGCAGCACATGTCCTAATGACCTCTCTCAGAATTGCTGCTCTCAGGAATGCCTCAACATGTAAAAGACCAGCCTGTCGAGTTTGCTCATGCACTATGACCGTTGTTGGGCTTGTGTGAGCCTCGTGTGCCAACGCCCCAAGAAGTTTGTATGGGGCATCCCGATCCGCACGATACTCCTGTGCCACCACAGGGCCACCACCGGTCGGAGCCGCGAGTGGCACCGCCCTGGGACGCTGATCCTGCGCTCCTCCTTATGTCACCTGCTCGTGCGGAAGATCTGGATCTAGCCAGGACATGGAAGTCGAACTCGTTGACAAGCAAGTCTCCACCATGAACATCATGTGCTGTCACTGCATCATCAAACTTCACGTCATGTGCTGTCACCGTATCAACTAAGTCAGCGTGAGCTGATGCTCGGGCACCATGACCTGGCGCGAGTGCGGATCCATTCACTACGATTGCAACAGACAATACGCGGCGATCCCACTCCCCGTCGACATGTATTGCAACCGAAGCTGAGGAGGTGGAGGGTGTATCAAAACCCGGTGCAGCGTGCAGAGCGCTGACGCCAATGCCGTGAGGACACACGACTGGAATGACTGCATGAACACATGTCATCGCAAGGTGGCATCGTGGCCACAACAGAGTGGAGGATTGAAAGGATGGTGGCAACCTAGGACTGGCCGACAGGTGGAGGTGAAGGGACACCATCGGATGAGGAAGGAGGAGACGATGAAGGAGATGAGTTCAAGGAGGCCGTCAACGAACAAGAAGCAGAAACACGCTCGGTGACGACGAGGATACAAAATCGCTGCACCATCTGCCTCAGACCGTGGATCTCGGTGAATATGGTCGCCAGAGGTCCAGCTACGGGATCTCCCAATGCTGGCAGATCCACATGCTGTGGAGGACGCATGCTTGGACGAGACTCAAGCCAAGGTGGATGCCAGCCGAGAGGGCACGTCCAGCAACGATGCCAACCATGACGTCCATCACCACAGTAGTAGTAGGCAAACGCGCAGGGCGCTTGCTCAGATGTCTGCGCCCTCATCTTGTGCACCGAACGATGGATAGGTGCCGAGTGCACCTACTCCCGGTGGTAAACACCAAGCCGCGGGAGAGGATGAGACCGGTAGGTACTATCACTCCCAAAGGTCATGGCGTCAGGGTCAGAAAATGTGAGCAGATGGGGTAAGCTACACTACCACAGTACGCCCGGAGTATGGATTCTTACGAGCTGCGACTACTAATGATGCTGCCACTAATGGAGCGAGGACTACTTCAGGAACAGAAGGGGTGGCGGCGACAGGTGTGGCTACTGCTCCAAGCGGTAGACGACCCAGCCATCGAAGATGCACAGACTTGAATCCACCTTCGATCGTACAGAGTGAACTTCGCGCACCAATCCTCGGGTACCAGGGAGATGCTCGTCCATGATACATCTTGAAAAAGAAATCACCGCTGATGACAATCTGCTGTCGGCTGGGATGGATGGATTGCAAACGCTGCTGCAACTGCCCCTCACTATGTAGTCGTTGTAACTCCGTCTGCTAGTGCTATTGCTACCATGAAAGCTGCTACTGCTGCGACGATAGTAGTTGTACGAATCTGTTTTTCCTCTGTGTCCTTTTTTTTCTCTTGCCCACAGGCCCCCTTTGTGTTTTTCCTTTGCCCTCACCCTCCTTTTCTTTTCCGCTCTCCCCTCTTCTCGCACTCAGCCCCCGTTCTACGTCTGTTTGTTTCTTTTTTTTCCCTCTTTTCCACTCGCTCTCGGGCATACCCTTTTTCGTACTTCTTTTTATCGTCCTCCCGTTTCTCGATTGCCCCTAAGGTGAAAAAATGGAGAACATAAGGGGTGGAACGGGGGGGGGGGGGAGGTGTCTGGCTTGTCCGGCCCTACCTCCCGTGCTCAATGGCTCGCTCGCTCGCTCGCTCAGCGAGCGAGCGAGCAAGCATGCGAGTGTGGGAGAGGAGGGAGGAAGCTGGGGGTCCGCCCCTTTTTGCCGTCGGCCCCTCTGTTGGTCGGCCGACGGGGCCGACGGGGCCAACGGGCCCCTCCGAGGGGCCCCTTGGAGGGGGTTGGATGAGGCCCTCCGAGGGCCCCCTCAAGAGGGGAGGCTCGACGGGCTCGTAGGCCCCCTCTAAGGGGGTCCCTCTGTGGGGGTTCGAGGGGGCCCTTTCGACGAGGGCTGCGAGGCCCTCCTACAGCAGTAACTACAGCGGCAGGTACAGCTGCTGTGATTGCTGCTACTGCTGCTTTCGCCGCCGCCGCTGCTGCTGCTACTCTGCATAGTACCTGCTTGATTCTGCCGCCTCTACTGCTGCTACCACTTTCGTTGCTGATCCTGCTGCTGCTACACTACGCAACAGATGCTGTTACTGCTTGATGCTGCCACCGCTGCGACTTGCTGTTGCCGCCACTGGTGCTTGCTGCTGCAAGCTGCTGGTACTGTCGCCGCTACTATAGTGGCTACTGCTGTTGCTATGTGTTGCAGTTGCTGTCGCTGCTCCTACAACGGCTCCTGCGTTGCTACAGCTGTTGCCACTGCTATTTGCTGCTGCCGCCACTACTGCTTGCTGCTGTACGCTTCTGTTTCTCTTGCGCTGTTGTAGTGGCTGCTACTGCCGCTATGTGCTACTACTGTTGTCACCACTGCTGCAACAACTGCTACACTGCTTGAGCTGCAACCAGTGCTCCTACTATGCAGCACCGTGATTGCTGCGGTTGCTATGTCCACTGTTGCTACTGCTATTACTGCCGCAGTTGCTAATGCTGCTGTGCGCGGCTCACCACCTGTGTGGTGTTCACATGCAGTCGCTTCGCGCTCCCTCACGCTGCTACCAGCGTGGCGCCACGTGGCTTGTTCTGTTTGCATTGTGCCCACTACTGCTGCTTCTGCTGCTCACCTTACCGCTCTGCTCTGATACCAAGAAAGAAATATTTTAAGGCATGTAGGTCCATGCAAAAACGAACATGGGCTCTGTGTGTGAGTGCAATGTAAAACGGCAAAAATTTGGCTACGTCTGGAACGTGTAATATGAAAGAATAAGGAGAGCTTTTAAATGAGCCCCTAGCGGGCTTATGTAGGGGTGCCGGCAGCTAGCTGCACCGGGCCCCGTCACCCCTGCTAAACCCAAACAAGTCAGTGTCGATAACACACTGCATACACCACAAGAACAAAAAATGTGGTCTCCTCGAGGCACCGAAACAACTCTCCGAGTGCCCGGGTCTCGACCACCGGGAAAATACGAGCATTGCTAGAAAAACTCGAAATCAGTGTCCAGACATCCAAAACGGTTTTCCAAACATTGGAAGCTCTACTATAACCATCGAGTCTCCTCATCGCATTGGTACAGTCCACCGGGTGCGCGGGTCTCAACCCACCGAGAAAACGCTCCTACCTCCCAACAAGCCCACAGGGCTGCCGGAACGCATTGACCGCGTCTCACCGGCGCTGTCGCAGGTGCTGGAGGAGTCTCGGTACAGTCCGGAGGCCCATCGTGTCGCCACACCCTCCTCCACCACATGCCACCAATGTGGGTATATGGATAATCCATCGGCGTCAGTCGTGACGGGTTGAAGTCACACAAACCAACATGTGCGATTCTTGCCACGTGTACCAAACGATTGACAACCAATCGCGCACCTCATGTATGTGCCAGCACAAAAAAGTGGACAGATCCATTGTTAAGGAGAGGTCGTGGATAGTCAACAAGAACAAGCAATGTTGAATTAATGTAGATAATCATTTGTGAACAAACAGATCAATTTGCAATGATTTCACGACATTCAGCTCGTAAAATGTTTTAACTACATCGCCGACATTCGACGATTCAATCTGCGTATTTCTTTTTTGTGTCCATGTAAGCTGACTACACATTCCGTGTATTTTCGTGTCCAGTGGTCCAAGCCTGGTGTCGTCAGGTGAGATGGTAGAGGAGTGACATGTTATCCTTAGAATACCTGGTTTAATTACTAAACTAGAGAGGTTGCTGAGAAAATCGATGTACACTTAAGATCTTTCTTAAAACGTTGCTCCATAGTCAGAGTGAAGTCGCCTCAAAGTATCTTCGTGGCGACTTCACTTCTGGCAGCTCGCTTTGTCATTTCGCTTGCCACTTGCAAAGTGGACGAAGCAATATTTTCTCGGATCAGAGTGAGATAGAGACGAGACCGAGACAAGAAAACTGCACAATGTTACGAGACCAAGATTTTCTTGTCCTTTGTACTTTGTACAAGACATCTTGAACCGAAGTGAAAGAAAACGAGTTCGAGATCGAGAAATCTTGTTTTGATCTCGATTCAACAACCCTATGCCAGAGCGCAAAAAGATGGTGGCCCCACCCACTAGTAGCTGCTAGACAGTTGCCACATCATCCCAGGTGCTTGTAAGCGCATCCTGTAGTTTTCTTTGCTATGTCTAGAGATTTCTTAGCGGACTCACTTTTGAGCCCAATCGATGTCAGACTTGTGCGTGTAACATGTTGTAGCGTCCAGCTTGAGATTCTACATTTCTAGGTTCAGAAGGTGGTGGATTTGGATGCGTGTGCGAAGAATTCCGGCTACAACAGTGATTTAGGCCCTTTTTTTGCGCAGACTGACATTATCACATGCATCACCCGTCGTGCACGGTGGTAGTTACTTGTGCTTTGTGCTTGTCACTTTTGATTTCTCTCTGTATCACTAAGCTATTGGAGCTTATGAAACATCACGCGTCTTCCTAGCCTAAAACATGATGCTTCTTACACATGCATGTTTGCTCTTGTAACACTTCTAGGGCATGAAACGATGTTGCACTAGTCCGGGCAAGACTACTTTATGCCGCCTCACACACTTGGACTGAAGTGTGTGACCTGCTACGTCCAGACTTACCGCTTTGGCTGCTAAGTTGAGAGAGGGAAAGCTCGCATTCAAAAGTTAGCACCACAACTACTGTTGGATGTGAGTAATGACTGAGTTGACAGCAAGAATGAGGTTTGGTCAGAGACCCCTCCCTCACAAACCTAGGCCCTCACCTTCATGAGGCTTTACCACCAACCAATCAGGAAAATGCACTATTGTTCGGCTTGAGGGGTTTGCTCTGTGAGCCCTGCCAGAGGATCGACAGCCCCAAACTCGGGCATCATCCGTTTTTCTTGAAAACTAGACCACGTCAAAATATGCCTGTTGCAAATGCAGCCGTGCAGTCGGAATCTTCTAGAAAATTCACAAAGTGAGGTTATGGCTGTCTGAACCTTGGCAAACTCTATGCTACTCAGAGCAGTGGCCCACGACTGTCGATGACATGAGTGACGGTGACTACTACCAATGGAACTGGACGTGCACTGCTACCAAGAGAAAGACTCCACAGGAGGAGACGGAAGCCATGTCTCTCACAATGATGCGACATCCCCTCCATTGCTCAGCACCCACTGTTGTCAACGTCCACCGAGTCAATCATCTGCACAAGCATGTACACCAACCAAGAGGTCCCAACACAGATCAATGAGACAGTGGATACACAAGTTACAGTACTCCCCCATGACCTCTGGACACTAGTGTACATACATGTGCAAAAATATTCATCGATGGTGCACAAAACATGTCATTCTTCCCAATGCTCTAATGCCCCCATACTCCAGCATGTCCACACAAGTGTGAAGACAAGAACACGAAGAGTTAGGGCATACACGAGGTAACGCAGGATAAGGGAGCTCACGGAGACAAAACAATACACTCATGGATGTAGAATAACCAAAGTCCCAGTATTTTTGAACAGTGCATGATTGATGGCCTTGTTCAAGAAGTCACCCAGCTGTCGCACGGTCCCAACCCACACAATTAGGATGCTGCCCTCATGCAACAAAGTGCGCACGTAGTGGTACTCTGCATTGATGCGTTTTGTGCGAGTGTGATGAATGATTCATTGTTTGCAATAGCGATGACACTCTTTTTGTCATAGCGTGGTGTGATGGGCGATGCAACCTGATGAAAATCACATAGTAGACGATGGAGCCACACACCCTCGCATGCACCTGCGCCCAATTCCATGTATTTTGCCTCCGTAGTTCTACGTGCAATGCATCCTTGTTTGCCACTTCACCATAAGACAGCTATGCCGCCAACAAGGAAGATCCATTCAGTACGACTCTTGCTGTCTGTGCTCCTAGCCCTGTCACTATCCGTGTAGCCTTCGATGACTACGGAAGGCTGGTGGCAGAACCTCAATACATGACATGGAGTGGGGACAGCTTATCACACCACGCGAATTGCTGCATCTAGTTGCAGCTGATGAGGGGACTGAGAGAGCTGAACCTGTAGGTTCACGTTAAAGACAATGTGTAATCGTGTGGTGGTGGTGAGGAACACGAGTAACCCAATGACAAAAATAAAGGTAGTCACGTCCACATTTACACCTAGTGTGTCAGCATCAGAAGCCTTTAGCTTGATCTGGTCGCCTGGGGTTATGGGAGTGGATGCACTAGGTACGGTGGGCAGGAGGTCCGCAAAGAGTTTAGACAATGTCTGCACATAGCCTGCCTGATGCACACGAGAATGCCATGGGTACAGTCGTGCTCGATCTACATGCCCAGAAACACCTATGCAGGTCCAAGATCTTTCATCTTATATGTGGAATGTACCATATCCTTCACTTGCTGGACATCGTCGAGGTCTTGGGATGCCATGAGAAGATTGTCCACGTAGACGAGCATGATGACAAGGGTGGTACCCACCAGGGTGAAGAAGAGGACTGGATTTTCCATGATGTGCATTAAGCCACCCTTCAAGAGGATGCGGCTGATCTCTGTGTTCCAGCACCCTGATGACTGTTTGAGGCCATAGAGGGCATTCCTTAGTTGTGAGACACGACCAGTGCCATCCTCAAAACCTAGGGGCTGGACCATACAAAGCTCCTCCCCATCAAGAGCACCATGCAAGAAGACATTGTTCACGTCCATCTGGTGGAGCTCCCGGTCATGGCGCGCGACCATGCTGAAGAGTCCACGACTGGTGGTAAAACGACCAACCGGCGCAAAAACCTGGTCGAACTGCACTCCTGGTACTTGTGCAAAGCCTTTGGCCGGTTTGTACCTGTCCAGCATGCCGTCCGGCTTCCACTTGTCACGGAAAACCCACTTGACCCCAATCGCTTTACAGCCCAGGGACAAGTCGAATAACTCGTACATAGTCTGCTCATCTATAGTGGCCATTTCCTCCTTGCAAGCAGCTTCCCACCAGTCAGTGTCAGGTGTATCCCTAGCCTCACTACCAAGGCTCGTTGGAGCACGGAAAATTGAGACAAAGACAGCACGTAGATGCTCTTGAGAAATCAGGGCACAACCCAATGTGGATCCAAGATGAAGATCCGTTGTGATGACAGCTAGGGCAGTCAGACCCAAGGCCTTAGTCCCTGGATCCCGACTCACCACAGTGTGAGAAGGGAGCATGGGACAGAGGCTAGCGGCTGGATGCGGCCAAACGATGACAGGATGTATGCCTGATGAAGGCACTGGAGTGCCTGGATGAAGACGGTCACTCCACGAGTGCGAGATTATGTCGGACCAGCACTAGAGGAGTGGGTGTGCCAGGGTCAAGGAGGCAAGGACGCGACGGGTCGCTCCACTGGAGTGACCAATGCAAGAAGACTGCTCGACTGGTCGACAGAGACAGCAATCAGAGTGACTGGATCCGTTGACTATGTGGTGGAGTATGCGGCCGAAGAAGTGGTCGCAGTCGCCTGGTTGGCGGAGTCAACAACCAAAGAGGTGGACTCGGTGACTCTGGTGCAGTGGGGGTGTCTGGTGTGTGTGGAGGCATAGGTGACTTTGTGGAACCAGTGACTCTGGACACTGATGGACAGGGAGAAACATTGTGCATTCGCACAAAATCTCTCCACGCAATGGTGGCGACAGGCCCGGAAGCATCCTGGCACGTACAAAAGGGATATCGCTCTTATCTTTGAGGAGAAATCTCCTCAAAGATCAGAGCGTCACGTGACTTGATGATGCGATACTGGACAGAAACCCAGAACGTCCAGGCCTTCGACTACCGAGACACCCCGAGAAAGGTACAGAGCCGATCACCGGGAGTTTGCTTGCCGTCTCGCTTGTCTTCCGGGAGCTAGACGCTAGCAACGCCACCCCCGATGCGTGCAGGACAAAGATCTACACGCTGCCCATACCAATGCTGGTAGTGAGTGACAAGACGGGGCAAGGGATTGTGAGGAACTCTGTTCCACACCAAGGTCATGTACGACATGGCCTCAAAGAAGAAGCCTTGGGAGAAACCAGAATCAATGTGCATAGTGCGGGCTGCATCAGCCATGGTGCAGTTCTAGTGCTCAGAGACACCATTCTGATCTAGAGTGTTAGGCACAGATGTCTCATGTCTAACACCACTGGTCATGATTCGCATCCTTCATACCACTCACCACCACGGTCAGAACAGAAGCAGCAAAGAGGATGACCTCTCCGTTGTGCGGAGAGGAGCCAATCACAAATCGCAGCCGCTCTGTTGCTCTTCTGCTAGAGGTTGAACGCCCATAGAAAACAAGAGTAGACTTCAATAAGGATGAGAACGTAACGACCACGCTCCATAACAGACTCAATAGGTAAGGGGCCCATGAGGTCAGACTGGGCCAGCTCAATTGGGTGGGAGGCACGCAAAGATGAGACATGATAAAATGACCTGTGAATCTTCCCCTGAGTGCACTGGATGCATTCAGTTTTGCAAGACAACTGAAAGGTGGCTGGATTGAGGCCAAGGGCAAGGTGTGTTTGGAGCATGCTCTAAATGACAGAGCTATATACGTGGCACATGCGACGGTGGAGGAGGTGAGTATGTTGTAGAGACAGAGTGGTCATGACAAAAACATACGCCTAGTCTGAAGAGAGGGGTGAGGACATGGTAGACAGACGGGTGACATACCACAAGTCATTATGGGACTCTGCACGCAACATCACATGACCAGACAAACGGAGAGTGACTGTGTCAATGCCATCGGAGTGCAAAACATCCATGCTCATGCGTTGAAGAGGAGTGATGGACAAAAGGCTGAGCTCAAAGCCAGGCACATACAGCACATCAGTGACATAGACGTTGCCATACAGACCCTGAAAACGGACAGCACCAACACCAGGAACAGGAAGCACCTGACCAGACCTAGTCTGAGCACTCTAGATATCGCCAACCAGGCCAAACATACTAAACGCCTGCAAACAAGATGTCATGTGATGCGTAGTGCCAAAGTCGATGATCCAGGTACCATGAGGCTCACGGACAGAGGCGGTAATGCTGCACAGAGCGACCTGACATGACGCGGGCAACTGGCGATATGCATGAGTCTGAGAGAAAAAGTGTGCCTACCAATCTTCAAGCCAAGCCAAATCATCCAAGATGAGGGTAGGAAAATGACTACCATCAATAGGAGGAACATTGCGGAGAGCAGCCTCAGTCTGATAACTGCCTTTGACCTCTTGGCTTGCGCACATACAAATTGTACTTCCCTGGGGATGACAAGGGGGGATGCGGAGGCAGTGTACAATGAACTGCTCTAGCGGGCGCTCGCAAGCAGAGGACCAAGGAGTCGAGAGGTGTTATGGCGTGGTCATGCTGGAGGGAGGCACTGAGGTGTAACTCAGCTGCGATGGTGGAGGTTACCACGTCGGATGAGGAGTACATGCATTAACGGGCCTGACAGGAGGCATGGGAGGAGTCGTGGACCAAGTCACTATTGCTATGGTGCCAGTGGAGGAGGTGGCTACTGAGGAAGTGGATCAAGCACCCACAGGAGAGGCAGTGGTTGCTGGGGTGGTACCAAGGTACAGCTCACGCTCGCGACACATGGCGCTGATGACACGAGACTCTTCAGTGGGTGATGGACAGGTGTACCAGCCATTATCCGTCTAGCCACAGTTGTGGCAGACAAGAGAGCTTCCACGGGAGGATCTGCTGTCCAATGGCTGCTCGGTCTTCTCCTGTCCCTTCTTTCCACTTCCCTCATGACCATAGCCAGCACCACGCGTGGCTCCAGCTACACTAAGGGTCCCAGAAGACGGAGGCATAGGAGAGGCGGAGCTGACTGCTGCCACGACGTCCATATCTCCATGCTGCAGGCGGGTTTCCTGAATTGCCTCCTCCCATGACAGGAACCGGGATTCGATCTAGGACATCAGAGTGCCTTCGGATGCCATGGCCTCCAAAATGTCGAGGTCCAAGGCGACAAGGATCTTCCCGTAGTCGGGAGTCGAGCCATTCTTGATGGTGACGAGGGCAGCTAGTGGAGGCAGACCAGCCTTGTCGAGTTGACAAAGAAGTGTTGAATTGTGTGCACCTTGTTCACTGGCTGGCTGGTTGGCTGGCTGGCTACACGAACAGACAAGGCATGCACTGCTCTATGGATCATGTTCCCTTGCACTGCTCAGGAATGCACTGCTCGTAATGGGTATGCACCCTAGAGAGCATCATAGGAAACACACCCTTGTGGCCTAGTTGGAACAGGCGCCGGAACTCATGGATTGTGGGTTCAAATCCTGCGATGGCCATGGTTTTCTTTTTGGCCCAAAATGGGAAAGGAAGCTTCTAGGAAGCTAACTAGGAAACCTATAGGAAGCTTACTAGAACCTGCCTTGAGGATGACACTTGGCGGTCTCAGGACGCGCCAAGTAGGACTGTAGGTTGAGGTTGGATCCTGTGGAGCCACTACGAGCAGAAGCACTAGCAAAGGTTTACAAGTATAAAAGCCTGTACTTTGGATGCATCCATTTATAGCTCTTGTCTTAAGACTCCTCACAGAGTGTCGAACCAAGGGTAGATACTAAATACCTTCATGCGGAGTTTGTGAGGCTACAAACTGAACGAAACTAAAGTGTGGATCCCTCTTTCGAGGGTGATACGTCATCTTGGTTGCAATACCAAGAGCGGTCAGCGGCCTCCCATGTCGGGATCCGTTTCCTAGACCGTTGCTATCCGACGCATTGAAAGAGGGTTATGGGCCCACACTTCTGGTTCCAATGCACGCTCCCACGACTGACTCGCGTGTGGTCTTGCAGGACGCACAGGTAAAATGGGGACACAAAGATCGGACGTCTCCATCTGCTCCATCGGCTCCATCGGCTTCTTCACATAGGATGCGTGCATGTGGCAGACTAAGGGGACAAGGAATAGCTCTGTCCATGTTGGAAAAGATCCTCGAGCGCCAACGGGATAAAGCTCTTCCCCTTTAGAAGGTGATATAACCCTGATTCCTTTTCTCACGACGGCACCATTGCCTTAGGCAATCATTGGCGGGAGGGGTATGCAACAGAACCAACTGCACCTTTGACAACGGTTACAGTCAGCAGCCTCATCAGCCTCATCGGCCCCAACAAAACATAGTAGCAGCGAAGTAGAGAAGACGAGCTACTACCAGAAATGGCGGACCTGACTCAGGGTAAAAAAGGTTCAAGCTCCTGCTCCAGTCAAGGCAGCAAGGGAAGCGGTGGCAGTGGAGGGAAAGGCAATGGTAGCGGGAAGAGTTCTAAGAAGCTCGGCAACTGTCACAACCGTGGCAAGGCTGGACACAGAGCTAGGGACTGCCGTAATCCCAAGAAAGAAGGCGGGAACAAGGGTGGGAAGGAGAAGAAGGAGCTCACCAACATGATGGCTGAATGGTTGTCTATGAAGGGGGAAACGCTCCTCAGGCAAGGGACATTCGCCCTTGACGCGGACACCAACCACCACTCCTCAAAAGAAAAGGGTGGATTTGTCTCCATGGCCAAATCTGACATGCACATTATGTGTGCAAATGGTAGCGTTGTCCGAGCCATGGAAAAAAGAGACAAGATGATCACGTTCATCGTGAATGGTATAGAGAAGGAGGTCAATCTGCTAAAGGTGGTGTACATGCGCTCCTTTGCAGCGAACCTGCTGTCAGTCTCAGAAATCACCAGCAACATGACCATGGTGTTCACCAACAAGGAAGCCGTGGTCTTAAAAAAAAGGACATCAAGATTTTGTACACCAAAGACGATCTCATGCTTCAAGTTCCAAGATTCGACGGCCTCTACGTATTTCAAACCAAGGTCATCAAGGCGTCGGATGAGGGACTAGCATGTGCCACCAAGACAGTGGCGCCAAAGCCGAAGGATGCACTGCCAGCGACCGCTGGGGCTGCCACATCAACCAAGGACGCTGACGCTAAGCTGTGGCACCGGCGATTTGGCCACGTGGCCAACAGTGCACTGTGGAAGATGCAAGAGCAAGAGGTGGTCCGCGGAATGGAAGGCTTCAACGTGAAGCATGGAGAAGGGTGTACATGGTGTGAACCATGCCTCCAAACAAAGGAAAAGAAGAGGTCGTTTGTGAGAGGAGGTCAACGGGCGTAGAATGTCTTGGACCTGATCCACAGAGACGTGTGTGGACCCTTCCGTACAACGTCTAATGGAGGAAGCAAGTACTTCCTGACCTTCATCGACGACCACATTCGCAAGGTGTGGATCTACTTCCTCAAAACCAAGGGAGAGGTCAAGGAGAAGCTCCTCGAGTTCATTGACATGGTAGAGCAGCAAACGTCCAAGAAGGTGAAGACGCTCTGAAGCGACAACAGGGGTGAGTATGAGGCATCATTGAAGTTTTTGTTTTGCTTGTGGGCTTAAGGTGAGGATCTTTGGTCCTACTAAACCCTGAAGTACGACTCCTCTATCTGTGAGGAGCTGTTTGATGTAGGGTGTGGTGCTATGGACCTTGTGTTTGCCGCACCAAAGTGTGATCACACTGACCTCGAGCAATTCATCGGCGATCCTATTGGCGGCATGGACCCTGATCTCCATGCTGCTTGGAGTACCCTCACGCGTCCTTGGCATTCTTCTAGCCATGCCGTTATTAGTCACCTTCTGAGGAACCTCAGTGACCTCAATTCGGGTGACTCCGAGAATGTCACCGCCTATTGGCGGCTCGCATAGGATCCTCTTGTCAAGATGGGATGGTGGTGTCTCAAAATCCTTTGGCATGTGATGAGTACTGGTTGCAGTGCCTAGAGACCCTAGGACACTTGAGATGAATTGCTGGTGCTGCTGCTAGTGCTGCTAGGCCACAATCTGGACCGTGGCACAGATTACGGGACCAGGCTGGCAAGGAAGCGGCAACTCAATGGGTATGAATGCCTAAGAAGAATGCAAGGTGGCTAAGAGTGTGCACAGGTCATCAACCTGTTGCTGAAGAGCAGCAACTGGGTCAGTTGGTGGTGTCATGCTAGCATAGGTGGACTGCACAGCACTAGTGGTACTGGGACTGGCCATGGTGGCGGGCGGCGGACGCTGCCACTAATACCGTGTCTTCTATTGTGGGACAGTAAAAGTTGAGAAAAAAAACCCTGTGACCACTTTTCACGAGGATTCAAATCAAGGAGGTAGAATGAAATTTTTGTGTTTTTTCTTCAAAAATACCCTGCCAGTTTTCCTCCTTGTCGAATTTATTGAAGTATCTGCCGGTAGTTGGTGGCCGACAGCCCCTCCACTGCCAAGGATGGAGGCAGCTGCATGAAAGCTCACGTAGCTTCCGTGTACCTTCTGCGGCTGGTTGTGCTATTTGTGTAGCTGCAACCGAGGCCCTGCCCTTCCGGCTGCCAAAGTGGAGCTACGAGGGCCGCCGACGCTGCTGCAGTCGCGGCCACCGTGGGGCTGTTATTGCTGCCAGGCTGTTGCTACTGCTGCTGCTACTACACGCGACGCTGCCGCTTCTACTTCGTGTAGTGGTTGTGATTTGCTACTGTTGCTGCTGCTAATGCTACTGCCGTTGCAGATGCTGCTGTCGCCGCTACTTTGCGTTGCTAACGCTATTGCTGCGCACTGCTACTGCTGTTGTTGCTGTTACGCACTGCTCCTGCTGCTGCTGCACTGCTGGACTACTGCTGCTTCCCTACGCGCTTGCAGGTGGCAGCGGTGGCTGCAATTCGCTGCCACGTGGCAGTGAGGCAGAGCATGTGGGAGCAAGTACATTTTTTTCTTCTTTCATTTCTTGTTTCCCCGTCTGGCCAGTCTGACCGCACTGCTTCCTCAGCTGCTGACCTGGCTGCACCCGGGAGGGAGGAAAGAGGTTGGGAGCAGCGTGTCGATGCTAAGAGGGAAGAGGGAGAGTCAAGGAGGGAGGAGAGGCAGCGGGGACACTTCCCTGCTGCGTGGTGGTGCCGTCACCACATACGCCGGCTCTGCTGGCGGTGTCGTGCCGCTTTGCGTAATCCGCGTGATCCCCTACGCTACCACCGCCATCGGGTCAATGCCGCGAAGAAAACTTGAGCAGCATTTCCCCTGCATCGGGAGCGTTTTGAAGCCGCGACCAGGAGAGGCTAACTCTGGCCGGAAAAATCTTTGAGAGTTTCCCCTGCACTCGCGCATATGGAGGTCCAACAACATCGGCTGGCACCTGTATGCCGCTACTGCTACTCAGTGTATTGCATCTGCTACACCATGGCTCTGACACCAAGCTAGAAATGATCTTGCACTAGTCTGGACAGACTGTTTTATGCCGCCTCACAGACTTGGACTGAAGTGTGCAGTCTGCTGCGCTCAGAGTGTGCCTGAGCATCGCTGGCTGCTCAGCTGTGAGAGGGAAAGCTTGCATTCAAAAGTTAACGCCAGAACTGTAGTTGGATGTGAGCAATGACTGAGTTGACAGCAAGAATGATGTTTGGTGAGAGACACCTTCCACACTAACCTAGGCCCTCACCTCTGTGAGTGCTGTTACTGATTCAACCAACCAATTAGGAAATGCACTATTTTCTGGCCTGAGGGCTTTTGTTGGTGAGCCCTACCAGAGGACCGACAACCCCAAACCGGGGCTTCGTCCGTTTTTCCTGAAAACTGGACCACACCAAAACATGCACGTTGCAAACGCAACCATGCAGTCAGAATCAGCTAGAAAATTCACAATGCAATACTATGGCTGTCTGAACCTCGGCAAACTGTACGCTACTCAGAGCAGCCGCCTACGACTGCCGGTGACATAAGGACTGCTGCCGATGGAGCTAGACGCGCACTGCTACCAAGAGGGAGACTCCACACGAGGATATGGAAGCCATGTATCTTACAATGATGCGATGTCCCCTCCATCACTCAACGCCCACCGTTTTCAACGTCCACTGAGTCAGTCGCCTCTACGAGCATGCTCACCAGAGGTTGGAACACATACCAGTGTGACAATTCCAGTGTTACCATAGGGGTCCGTTTATGGGCAATACCACAACATCTGTACATCCATTTTGCATTGATGTAGCATCGATGTCGTTGTTTCATCAGGTCAGTTTCAACAGTACGCGAGCATGAGTGCACCACCGCTTGGCTGACTGTTGAACGGCCAACGGCAACTTACCACCGCGGAATGTCGACGGCCATCGATGTGCCGATGCTTATCGATGTGGCAGTCCACGCTGTTCATGAAATGGTACATGAAAGCAAAGGAAAGTAAGGCCCTACTTCTCTGGTTTACTGTGATTTCAGAAACAGTTGTAGAATATACTATACTTACAATCACGTTCAACTTCTCGCATAACATATTGAAGCCATGGGCATGAAAGCTCCTTGCTTTCAAGTTTTGAATGAACAATTTCTTGAAAACCTGTACTACCTGTTTGAATTTCATACGTGTCCGAAAAAAAATCATGACATTCAAAATCCCTCCCTTTACGAGTGTCAAAATCTTGGTTACTTTCCTTCATGTGCTGTCAATCCGTGGATATCTCCATTTGTCAACGAAATTGTTCTTTTCATCAATCCATCCAATTTAACGATGGAATACATTGCAGCACTCTTGATGTCCGTCATCCTTGGACCACAGTGTACACACGCGGTGTGTGGATTTAGTTCCTTTGCAATGATTGTAAATTTTTTGGAATAGTGTTTTGAAAAATTTCCAGATTATTTTGCTATGTTTTGGCATACATGCAGCAGATTAATACTTTTAACATTTCAAAAGGAATCACACACCTGGATGGTGCTTCTGCACCAAACACGTCATTGGCCAAACCCTCATACAGAGCTTGCTACCATGGCTGAATTGTGCCATCCGACGTTGTCGGTGGCTCAAAGAATAGGCTTGATCAAACTACCGATCGCACCACCGTCGGTTCGCTCGAACCACTGCCCCTTTGAACCACCGCCAGTTCGAAACACCGCCGGTTCGAACCACCGCTGGTTCAATCAAACCACTGCCGGTTTCAAACCCCGCCAGTTCAAACCAGCCATTCATTCATACCAACGGCTGGTTCAAACCAAAGTCTGAAACAGCCATTGATTCCCATCGCCTGCTGGTGCGAATCACCGGCTACCATGCCACTAGCGACTCGAATGACCTGGTGGTTGATGGCTCAGCCTTGCAGGGCTTGCGAAGCGACGTCCACGGTCAGGGTACAAGCCACCAAGCTATTAGCTGATGACTACAGTGCCTTAGTCGTGAAAATCATTGCTCCACTTTGCGGGCCACAAAGCCCTCAACCCCGATACAATAGCTTGCACGGGTAGTACCTCTGCTGCACCTTCTAGCTCTGCAATGCAGGCAACTTCATGTGAGGTCCCAATACTCAACCCACCAAAGGGGCCAGTTTGTTGGGGGCACTTTCTAACCCTTGCACTCTCCCGCCACTTGAACAAATGGCCTAGTACAACAAAGAAAGCAGGCTTTCAGTGTGGCTCTTGCGGCTCCAAACTTTCAGGGACCTGTGATCGCATAAGGGGACACTTTAGGCGAATCGAACGCCAATGTTGCCAAGTGCCCAAACCCCCCTCCATTGGCACGTGACGCTCTCGGCTTGGAGCGGGCTCCAGTACCAACAGGGGAATGGCACCCCTACAGCGCATGGCTGTACAATGGCAAGGGTGAGTCATGGGGTTCGCGGGACAAGCCAGACTGGTGGACCCGGCTGTGGGAAGAAAGAGAAAGAGCTGCAGAGTAGGCGAGGGCAAACATTACAGCAGTTGACTCCAAGGAGGAGGCTGAATCTGCTCAACAGGCTGCAGCCACCCGCCTAGCAGCAGAGGCCGTCATGGGCATTCTCAGGAGCATGCCTCTTGTGCATGTTAACCGCATGGCAGGCATGAGACAAGTTAGCATGGACAGGTTCACCGCGCAGGCCAAGAACAGAAAATGCCAGCTTTCCATTGTCAAGCTTATGGCAATCGCCGCGCTTCTAATCTCCTTCTGCAAGGAGAGAGTGATGATGGAGGTCGTCGGTAACGCCAAGCACACGACACTGGAATTCTGCCTACCCCACAGGGACAAGGTGGTGGAGATACTGCTGCCACGGCTGGACAAAGAGCTGGAGGCTCTGGACGAGCCACTGAAGCAGCAATGGATTTTGGAGATTTATGGGTGTTCTGTGGCAGTGGATGAGTAGGCCGATGAGCAGTCACGGCCAATCTATAATGCGATGTCGGTGAATATTCAGGGGTCATGCCACGTGTTCTCATGTGACGCCATTGGTGTTGTGCGGAATGCAAACCACATGGTGGCGATGATTGAAGCCGCCATTGTGGAGGTGGGAGAGGGTAACATTGTTGGGGTGATCTGCAAAAACACAAATGTGAATAAGAGGGCTTTTGAGGATCTCAAGGAGCAGTACCCCGTGTCTTCTTTCAGGGCTGCGCCCACAACATCGACCCCGTTATGAAGGACATCGGCAAGACGGATTGGGGCACAGCACTTCTGTCAAGGGCCGAGAAGGTGGTGACCTTCTTCCACAATAATGACATGCCACGGACATGGCTGAAACAGGAGAGTGACGGACGGGTGCTGCTACCCAAGTGTGACACGCAGTTTGCGACGGTGCACATTGTCGTTCAGCTTGCTGGACATGCGACCATTCCTGCTGAAGATGGTGAACAGCAGTGAATGGAAGAGCATGGGTGAGCATTGTGGGGTATGGTTTGTGGCCTGCAAGAAGGTGGTGCGGTCCTCGGTGCGGAGGCGGGTTTTTTGGGTGCAGCTGAGGGAAATGCGTGACCTGCTTGCTCCTCTTTTCCACTTTCTCTGCATTGCAGATCACCCTGAGAAGGGCGTTGCTGACATCTATGAGGGACTGCTCGATTGCATGGAGAAGCTGTGTGGTCTCGCAGAGCCCAGAGGCAACAACAAGTCCGCACGTGTCAGTCACGCCCATGTGCAGTATGCCATGAGCCGCCTCTCTGCTAGGTGAAAATGGCATGCCCTCTTTATG
Organism: Penium margaritaceum; assembly: GCA_023375785.1. Classification (NCBI taxonomy): domain Eukaryota; kingdom Viridiplantae; phylum Streptophyta; class Zygnematophyceae; order Desmidiales; family Peniaceae; genus Penium; species Penium margaritaceum. Next base: position 83,174 of record SZWC01005443.1, on the reverse strand, counting down.
CCACGGCCTGTCGTCTGCACCCCTCGCACTTTGGGAAAAATCTCAGTGGGGATGCAGAGACCGCGACTTCTTGGTCGGCCTTTGTGGATGCACTTGTCCGCGAGGCTGGCCATGACACCATCCAAAGCCAGATCCGTGCCTTCCAGAATGGTCAGACCGCTGTTGGGGTAGATCCGTTGAAGACTCCCAAGGTAAACACTTGTGCCAAAGCAGCAGTGTTGAAGGTGAGCACTGGTCTGCTGCCTGCTCACGAGTGGCACGAGTTGTACCTCGGTGCCATGCCTCAGTTGCGCATGCTGGCCATGCGGCTGTTGACTCAGCCATGCTCTTTGTCCAAGTGTGAGCGTGCTTGCAGTGCGCACGAGCTCATCCATATGGCACGCCGTAACTGGCTAAGTGTGAGCACGCTTGAACTGGTGGTACCCTGCAATGTCTGCCTGCGCAAGCATTACAAATGCCGCAGCAAGCGCAGGGCGACAGACTTTAACTGGCTGCAGGACAAGGGCAACTCGGGCAGTGAAGATGATGGCGAGCTCACTGAGCTCACCAACATTCTGGAGGATGAGGAGGGTGAGGAAGGGGTGGGAGTGGAGGAAGATGAGGAGGAGGGGGATGAGGAGGAGGAGGAGGAAAAAGAGGGCAATGGGAACGAGGAGGCAGGTGACAGCCAGGATCTAGCTCCAGGAACAGCAGCAGAAGACAGCCCACGCTACGTACGCCCAATCCGTAGCTGTGAAGCAGTGGAGGCTCTGCTTGTTCAGGCTGCAGCAGGTCAGGCTTCTGCTACAGCAGCAACCGGCACTGCTCGGACTGCAATCCGTGCTCGTGTAGCAGCTGCTGAGCGGAAAGATGGTGCTGTGGATGCAAATGCAGGAGGAGGATCATCTGTGAAAGCAGTCCAGGGGTCTGGGACTGCTAGTGGTACTGCCGTCAGCAACATGAGGCTCAGCAGGAAGGTGATGACTGGCGGTGCTGGCGGTGCTGGTGGTGCTGGCGGTGCTGGAGTTGGTGGAGGTGCTGGTGGTGTTGGCGGTGCTTGCGGTGCAAGTGGTGCTGGCGCAAGCGGGGGCAAGCAGAGGAAGCGCAAGGGAACGGCGTGACTTTCATGTTGTGTTGTGCAGGTTGAGCATCCCACTTATCATTGGATGCAGTGTTCATTCTTTGCTGGTTGCCAATGATGACAATGGTCCTTTCACGATGGATAGGCATGGCATGATGTGCTCTCCATTGGCTGGGATGGTTGGGAACCTGCTCAAACTTGCATGTGAAACTTGCATGTTGATATCTCCCATGCTGCAATTGACAATTGTATTGTTGCATTTGCTTCATTGCCATTCTGACATAAGTTGTATGGAAGTGGCACCAGAAACATGACATGCTCAATCATGGACCAGAATTTGGGTGCTCTGTTCAAATGTAGACGTGGTGCAATTGGATAAAGCTATGCCCAAGTAGATGTTCTTATGACCCATTTTCAACTTTTTTACCAGATGACATAGAAAGTTTTCCATTGTTTTGAGCATGTATGGCAGTTAGAATAACTGTTCAAAGTGATAGGCTAAAATGTGGCTGCAAGATGGCCTATCCAATGCTGTGATTTTGCCTCTTCAGATCCAATCTACATAGATGTACAAAAGGCATGATACATTGATGCATCAATATAGACAACGATGTATTGATGTTCGGGGTATGGGTGGCAACACTGGACAGTGCACACAAAAATCACAACGTGCAGGCCTATACTAGACTGCACACGAATTCTGTGGTTAGAGAGAGACTAGGAGCACCAAGATTTGGCTAAGTCTAGAATGCATAGATAAAGGAACAAAGGAGAGATTACAATGAACCCTACTATGAGCTTATTTATTGGAGATTAGCGGCTAGCCCACTAGGCCCCGTCATTCCCTTTGCAATGAAACATACGAACGGGAAATACGCAGGCCATGGAATATGAAACCACAAGAGAGGTCTCCCAAAGCAATGGAACAGTCCACCGAGTGCCCAGGTCTTGACTGACGACAAGATATGTGAGTTAACTAAAACCAAACTCAGACTCTATGATGGTGTGCTGGCACCATGGGAAAGCCAGAGCTAGGCAAGCTAGGCCTCTCGGGATGCCGTAGCACGTCACCGGGATCTCTGGGTCTTGGCCATATGCAGACTACATGAGACAAGAGAAAAGGTCTGTAAAGACTAGATGAATCAGCTTTGGGCCTCCCAATGTACCACTATAAACCACTTTGTACCCGAGTTTTGACGACAGAAAGAATACACAACATGTCACAGACAATATGTCGCTAATCATCATAAGATCTCTCAGGGCTCTGGCACAAACCACCAAGTGCCCGGGTCTCATCCACCAAGAAAAATCTACCAACCATGCATGATTGAACTAGGTTACTAGAATCCACCATGCGTGTCACTTTAGAAATAAAACAACTGCCGAAGCAAAACTGGGGCAAACCGAGAGCCGCTCCCTACACAACACTATCCAACACTCAACGAGCTCAAAGCCCATACACCAACACTGCCCTTGGGCTACAAGAACTGTGAACAAGGTACTGGCTGAGAGGATACATACGCTCCCCATTGTTGAGAGAATCCTGGGAGCAAGAACCCCAACACTGCTGTGCTAAGATTGATTTTCTCCCACTTATATGCAGAAAGCTATGAACCTATCATTTGTAGAGATTAATACATCTCTACCTGGCTCAAACATTCGTGGAAAGAACAATCAAACAAAAGCTATACCTGAAAGTTGCTGAAGATGTGGGAACGTTACAGAAATGAGAGGATGAGGCTACAAAGGCTACCATGAGCACAACTCACTCGTGCACCATCTAGCGCCTGTCACTCACCAACTTGAGAGTGGTAGGAGAAGAGTCAGTCAGTCTCACCTCAGTCACCTGGAAGCTGCCAGAGGTCCCAGCTGGCAAGGTCCTGGGCATCACTCTCAGAGGGTGCAGGAGTATAAAACATACTACCGAATTCTCCATGAATGGGAGAGGAAAGTGAGGCTTCATCCCTCACAACTTGCAAATGCCAGAGGTCCCAACTAGCCACCTGTGGAGCTGTATGTGCAGAGAAGATGGTGCTGAAAGCTTCTAGATTCGAGGGTGGGGATGATGCCAGATCCGTGTGTTTGGAGCTCGTCCCTGCATCTGGTACATCAATTGTACAATCCAGTGTACGCAGGTACTCATGTGCTGTTGTAAACTGACCCTGGAGAAGAAAGGCACACTCACCATGATCTTCATGAGTGACAACGCGATTCTCAAACTCAACATCCTCGAGCAACCTAAACACCCTACAGTAGGTTGTAGACAAGACATCTACCACTCGGTGCAACACCACCGCCTCCATCTCTGCTGCCTAAAGCTGAGTTGACTGCAGGTGCTGTGTCTTTTGAAGGATCACCTCTCCATAGGTCTCATGCTGGAGCCGGACGGTCAACTCAATAAAGTGGAGGCATGTCAAGCTATAAGGTAGGAGATGTGTAGAGCTCAAAAGAAGAGAGGGATGGCCCGGGTGCAAAGGAGAAGGATGGGGGTGAGCTGAAGGACGTCATAGAGCTGTCCGGGATGTCCCCAATAATCACTGCCTCACCATCCTCATCTTGTGAGGCACTGTCTGAGGCTATGATAGAACTGGAATCAGAACTATGTGGGTTCAACGACCCTCAATGAGCACCCCAGCCAACGTACCACATACTGCGCGCAACCTCTCCCGCAAGGGAGAGGTAACATCCCGCAAATCATACAATCAAAAGATGTGTGTGTATTCACTCCTCTATATGTCCCTGGTCATGAGGTGAGCAGGTACATCCTGTGGTAGGGGAGTGTTTCTGGAAGATGTCTCTGAAATACTAGCAAGATCTCCTGCTCACTAAGTAGAGAATGAATCTCATTCTCCTCAGGAAGAAATCTTGCACACACATGACTGGATGCTGTTGATGCAGGTGGTGCTGCCGATGTAGTCGATGGTGCAGATACTACAGTAGAAGCTGTAGGAGTCATCACATATGAAACAGGTGCAGCAGATGTAGCTGATGCTGTTGGTGATTTCTACATCATGGGTGTAGCTCATGCAGCCAATGCTGCCGATGATGTGAGATACCCAATGAAGCTGATGCTGGAGATGAGGCTGAGGCTACGCATGAAGCTGAGGCTCTAGTTGAAGCCGATGCTGCTGTTGATGTCAACACCAAGGGTGCAACTGATGCACCTGATGGAGATGATGACGCTAGTGTCAATCGTGCCACTGAAGATGTCAATGCTAGACATGGAGCAGATGAGGTAGGTGGTACAACGGATACACCTAAAGGTGCTGACACTGCCCATGAACCGGATCCCGCTGAAAATGTCGACACTAATGATGAAGCTGGTGCACCTGATGGAGATGATGTGGCCAGTGCAATGAATGTAGCTTGTGGGGCCGATGCTGCTGAGGATGCCACTAAAAGTGCTGCTGATGCTATTAGATTTTGCAGAAGCACCGGATGGAGCCATTGCAGTGGAAACTATAGGTGAAGAATCTAGTATCACTGATGCTGAAGGTGCTGTGGATGGTGTGGCTGATTTGGAAGATGGAGGCACTACAGTGGGACCTGATGCAGCTGATGATTTTGACACTGAGGATGCAGTAGGTGCAGCCAACATAGGCACTGCCAGTGCACATGATGGTGCTGATCCTCCTGAAGCTGTAAATGCTCGAGATGATGCTAATGCTGCCGATGTTGCCGAGGTAGTAGATGAGACAGCTGGTGTAGCTGGTGCAGCTGTTATGGATGATGCAGTTGGTTTTGTAGGTAATGCTAAAGGTGTGGATTTTGACACTGTAGATGAGGATGATGCTGCCATTTCTGCCAATACTGTAGATGCCACAGATGATGCCGATGTTGTCAATGCAGCAGATTTAGCAAATGAGGCAGCTGGTGTAGGTGGTGCAGATTTTGCAACTGATATAGCCAGTATTATAGGTCATGCAGAAGGTGTGGATGTGGAAACCACAGACGAGGCTGATACTGTGGATGCTGCTTAAGCCGTAGATGCTACAGATGCTGCAAATGCTACAAATGAAGCCAAGGCTGCAGATGAAGCAGATGTACCTGCTCTATCTAATACAATAGGGGCTACACTCCGGGATCCTGGTCCATCCTTGTTCCTCACTATTGCAATCGGAATGGACGGAAACCCATACCCCCCTCCCTCGACTGGCATAACAGCACAAGCTGGCGGAGAAATTGATGTGCCAGAGGCGAGTCAAACAGGATGCGCTGTCCGCTGATGACTTCGGCGATTAGGAGATCAACAGGAGGAGGTAGTAGACAGTGGCTCATCAGTCGGTGGAGCATATGATGGAGTGGATAGCCGCGGACTTAGACAGAAGATACAGTCCAACTATAGAAGCTCCATCAAATGAAGATGGTGAAGAGGAAGGAGTTGAGGTCAAAATCAAACAGGAAGAATGAGAGATCTCTGCAAGAAAATTGTCACTAAGATGCTTTATCATCTGCCTTAGGTCCTGGAGCTTGGTGTCCAGGATGGCTAAAGCTCCGGTGAGAGGTACGGCTGAATCAGGTTTGTATCCTATGGAGGGTGAGGAGATGCACGGGACTGGAACCAGGGTGGATGCCACTCACTAGGGCATCGTTGACATTGATGCCAACCGTGACATCCATCTTCACAGAAGTGACAGGAAAATCCACAAAGGGGTGGTCCATGCTGTCGGAGAGTGCTTTCTCATGATGGCATAGATGTCAACCACGGGGACGACTTGCTAGCAAGGCCAAGAGGAGGTGGTATTGACTGCCACAACACCATGCCTGGGGTCCACTGGTGACCAGGGTGATGGAGAAAGCTATTGCCGAGAGGTGTAGGAGGAGACCACGGAGAAGGCTGGTCAAAGAAACCACAAGTGATTCGTACAGGTGGTCGGATCACAACACTGCCAGGCTGATGATACAAGTATTCATGCAGAGGGCTGTCTCGAGGTGATGGACGAGGAAGGCATGGAGAACAAATTCCCCTGACGGTGTAGAGACTGACCACAGAGGTGACCAGTCAACGAAACCGTGAGGTGGTGGCGTCTGAGGCAAGGTCACCGTGTTTCAAGGTGAGAGTTGATGAGAGTGAGTGGGCGGCAAGGCAGGCGACCACGGGAGCGCATGGCCACGGAGACGAGACCCCCTCATGCGCCATCATGTATGAGGAAGGAAGATGGTGGGAGTGAGATCAAGGCATGCCATTGCTAGGCGGCATCGAGAATGTACACGGGTTAGGATGAAGAATACGGTTTCTGGGTCCTGGTCGAACCCATCAAGTGAACAAAGGATCGGTCCTCCTCACTGTAGGACACACACCAGGATGCGTGAGGGTAGGGTAGACCAAAAGAGGTAGAGGGTGATGAACACAGAATCTTTGTGTTACAAAATATAGTCACAAAAGTCTGAAATGGTTTGACTTGAGTAGGATGTGCTAGATTGCATGATCATTGTGCTAGAATTCAATTGGAATAAAACGAGAAAAAAACAGAGATAAGAGAGAACATCACTGAAAAAGAAGAAAGAAGAAGGAAAAAATAGTGTGTGATGTTTACGGAGTAACGCTTCTCCAAGAAATGCTACAAAACTATCCCCTTGACAGCCTAGATTGACGCGTCAACCTGGACGGTCCTAAAATTTTCCTATGTGCTGGTTGGTTTAAGTCAACGATGGAAACCATCATTGCGATGGCATGGGTGGGATCATACCCTCATGAATGCACAGGTGGTGTCTCACAAGCAACCTTGATACAAGATGCCAGAAATCAGTGGTGAGACATAGATGGGAGAAGACAGAAAGAGGACAACGACCTCGCCAATGTCAGACTTCAGCGAGGTTTTAGGGAAGCTTTTTTGGAAACTGCAGGAGCAGTAGCAGCAGCTGTGAAGTCAATGTGATCGGCACATAGTGGTGATGGATCAATGTGCACAGATCAGTATGCCGCCCCTACTGCCGTAAAATGCTACTACAATTGCACACAGCTACACTACACCTACTCCCTGCTAATGTCGCGCTGCTGCATTTGTTGGTGCTTGTTGCTTGAAGGAATCTCCGTTCCTCTGAATCTACAGGCTGTAGACCAATCAAGGTTGTGGCTTTTGCTTCTGCACACTGCTTGTGTGATGGATTCACACTGGTACACTGCTTGCACACTAGCTACATGCTAGTGCGCTCCAGCACTCGCTGCTGCTGGCTGCATGCAGCACTCGTTGCTGCTGAGGCTACAAGCTTCTTCTTCACAAGGACGCTACAGCTGCTTCTACGCAATGCTTTCATGCTGGTTGGAGGCTGGTACGCTGCTTGCACACTGGCTACACGTTGATGCGCTGCTTCCAGGCTACCATGCTGCTTGCACAATTGCTGCTTGATGCTTGTTCTGCATGCCAAGCGGTCACTCACAAAAATCTCAGCTTTTCCAGGAAAAGATTGGTGTTGACTTGTTTTGCTTGGCGGCGGCAGCTACGTCTGGACCAAGAAGATAATATGCAATTTTCCCAAAACACAACTAGACTCTCCGGTGGTATGCTAGCACCACTGGTATGCTAGAGCTCGGCAAGCTAGACCTACCGAGACGTCGAAGCATGTCACTGGACATCTGGGTGTCAGCCATAAGCAGACTATATGCAACAGGAAAAAAGGTGTGTAAAGACTCGATCAATCAGTTTTGGGTCTCCTGATGTACCAGTACCAACCACTGTATGCTCGGGTCTTAACCATAGAGAGAATACACAACATGTCACAGACGATATGTTGCTAATCACCATGATGTCTCCCGAGACATTGGCACAAACCACCAAGTTTCCACATCTCGACCACTAAGAAAAGTCGACCAGCCATGCATGGGTGAACTAGGTGACAAGAATGAACCTTACGTTTCACAGAAGAAGTAATGCAATAACCGAGGATAACCAAGAAGTGCTCCCTACACAAGACTATCTGAAACTCATACAACTGAAATCCCATACACGAACGCTTGCTAGTGCATTTGCTAACTGGACAATGTCACCACGCCAGTGGCAGGAAGGATAGGAAGTTTCCTAACAGTTTCTCATGGTATCATAGCGATGAGATGCCTCTCGTTGAGCTCCGCATTAGTGACACAACATTGGCAGTGGAAGTGCAACAAAGATCATTGGACCTGCTGCAACAAACAGAGGCAACATAGACGCTGGTGAGACATCTGCAGTAGCAAGATTAGGATGCCATTGTGAGTTGACGGTTACGCAAGCAGCAACTGCATGAGTCCCTGTAAGTGCCACAATAGGAACAGCACCTGTACATTCCAGTAGTTGCATAGTAGTAACAACAACTGAAGCAGCCACTGGATGCAGCACTGAGTAGTAGCACCATACAGCAACAACAATAGTGGTAGCACCGAGCGGCAACAGTAGCGTATTGAAGTAGCGTGCAATAATAGTCGCAGTGAGCAACAGTAGCAGTGTACGGTAGTAATAGCCAGTAGCAAAAACTGTGGCAACAAGAGGCAGCAATGGGAGCCTGTTTGAGAAGTAGCCAGTAGATGCAATTGTAGCAATAGCAGAACATAGTAACACAAACAGGGTGCAGTAGCAGCTACTCCAGCAGCAGCCATAGAAGTAGCAACATCAACATTAGCAGCAACGTAGTAGTAGTAGTAGTAGTAGTAGTAGTAGTAGTAGTAGTAGTAGTAGTAGTAATAGTAGTAGTAGTAGTAGTAGTAGTGGTAGTAGTAGTAGTAGTAGTAGTAGTAGTAGTAATAGTTGTTGTAGTAGTAGTAGTAGTAGTAGTAGTAGTAGTAGTAGTAGTAGTAGTAGTAGTAGTAGTAGAAGTAGTAGTAGTAGTAGTAGTTGTTGTTGTTGTTGTAATATTAGTAGTAGTAGTACTAGTAATAATAATAGTGGCACTAGTAGTAGTAATTGTAGTAGTAGTAGTATTAGTAGTAGTAGCAGTAGTAGTCGTAGTAGTAATAGTAGTAGTAGTCGTAGTAGTAGTAGTAGTAGTAGTAGTAGTAGTAGTAGTAGTAGTAGTAGTAGTAGTAGTAGTAGTAGTAGTAGTAGTAGTAGTAGTAGTAGTAGTAGTAGTAGTAGTAGTAGTAGCAGTAGTAGTAGTAGTAGTAGTAGGAGTAGTAGTAGTAGTAGTAGTAATAGTAGTAGTCGTAGTAGTAGTAGTAGTAGTAGTAGAAGTAGTAGTAGTAGTAGTAGTAGTAGTAGTAGTAGTAGTAGTAGTAGTAGTAGTAGTAGTAGTAGTAGTAGTAGTAGTAGTAGTAGTAGTAGTAGTAGTAATAGTAGTAGTAGTAGCCACAACAACACAGCAGCAAAAGCAAAAGCTACACAGCTGCAAAGTGCACACATGTGTGATTATGCAGTGGTAATAGCAGTAGCTACTTCGTAGTAAAGCTGTACACTACATCTGCGTAGCTACAAAACTGTGCAACTGCACAGCCCTGATCCTGATGCGAAGAAACAGTAGCAATTGTAACTGCTACACAACAACAGCAGCAGCAGCCGCGACTGCTATGCAGTAGCAATAGAAGTAGTTATGAAAACTACAAGCAACCCATGCTACAGTTGCCACAAAAAGGGAGTAACGAGGCCACCACTTCTCCTTCCCATAGTGCAAAATCTTCCAAAAAGAAACAGAAACAAGAACTTAATGTTGCACTGAGGTGCACAAGGTTACGTAATAAAGAGTGCATTTTTGGTATTGTGGCCAAGGAAACAAAATGTTACCAATTCAAATTTAGTAACAAAGCATGTTTACTCAAATCATCCATCACTTTTGTACATCTATGTTCAATAAAAGTTTGTTATAGACTTTCATCTATACCTTTTTCTTTGTTCCATATAAAACTGCATATGACGATCTCCCAGAAATTCTCTTGTGGATTCATTTTTCAAAACAAACATGCCAAATTCAACAATCACCCTAGTTTCTTGTATTCTACTCATTTTTACACATGGAAGTATTCCATGAATTAAATTATGTACGTTCATAATACCTATATGTGTGACCATGTCTGTATATGTCTAGATGCATACATTTATGACTTTATACATGTAAACTAGGATTCATAAGTAAAATTTTTATCTAATTCATGCATTTGTTCCTTCTTGCACACATGATCTAACAACACCATGTCAATCATTTGTTATGAATATGTTGGTGACCAACACCGTCTTTGTCAATTCATGAAATTATTCATTATGCATTAGTTTAAGAAATCAGTTGTTTCATTTTTCTCCAGAGAATTTCCTCTGCATTGAATATTTTACATTTTGTTATATAGCACATAGAATTTAGGTGTGTCGCTTTTGCACTCTAGAGTTGGGCAGTAATTGTTGTTCGTTTATGCCCCGTTGGAGTTGCCGCCCCTAAAAGTGCCACTACCCACACACCTTAGGTGTGAGGACTAGGACAATATGTACCAGGCTCATTCCTCATTTTAAACATACAATTTGGTCTTAGATGCCCCTCACAGAGCTGTCCAACTGTGGAAAATTATGAAGATGACACTGTTTGGTCTAAGCCCCAGAATTTAGAAGCTGACCACCACCTTGCGTAAAAGTGACCAAGTGTTAACTAGAAACAGTTGCTAGCAAGTGATTTCCTACGAGCTGCTCAATGAGGAACCGTGATCCTGAGTGTGATATCTTCTCCTAGCTGAAATGCAAGAAGTGGACTGTAGGTACCATTGTGTTGGACCTATTTTCTAGTTTGTTTACCTCAGGCCGGTTGACAAAGGGTTATGGGCCCACGTTGACCAATTGTCAGGGACACTTCGCTCAACTTTGGTACACTCTCTCCAGGTGTGCACGTCAGCTCCATTTACTCCATCAGCTCTATGTGCTTCATCAGCTCCAACTGCTGTGTTTGCACTCAGCACAGAGGGACTAAAGACAAGCTCTACCCTTGGAAGTACAACCCTTAGTTCCCAACAAGGACAAGCTCTGCCCTTGGAGGCAAGATCCTAAGTGTACTGGTGTGAATTTTCTTCTCTGTCTGCAAGCAAACATTGGCTGAGGGGTAAGCAACGGATTTGCACCTTGAAACCGGTAGTAGACATCAGTTAACGTCAGCCTACATCGGCCTCAACATATCAGATATTTAGAAAGTAGAAAAGGGTAGCTAAAATGGTTGACCCATCATGAGTAGTGGGGGCTGGCGCAGAGCAGCCCTCAAACTCAACGGTGGCTACCACAGGACAGACCACTCGAGCAACCGTGAGTGCTACCGCACTGCCGCAAGGTCTCGGATCCTTGAGAGGAATCCCCATTTTCAAGCAGAAGGAATTCCTGCTCTGGAGATCACAGTTTGAACTGGTAATGAAATTGCACGGCTTCATCAAGCTGTTGAAGGGAGAGGAGCAGGTTCCCTTGGAGGGCTCACCTGAGAACGAGGCATGGATGGAAAAAATGATATTGTCATGTTATTCATCAGCAATGTGGTAGCCAAGACGTATTTTTCCATCATTTCCCGGTACACACTGGCTTTAGATGCTTACGCCAGGCTCAAGCATGTGCACCAATCCACCTTCCTCGTAGACATGTCATTCATCCTACAACGGCTGATTAGTATGCGGGTGAATGAGGGAGAGTCCATCCCTAATTTCCAATAGGAGTTTTAAGGACTCCTTGGCGAGGCTCGCCAAATAAACTGGGACCTTGATAAAAACATGCAGGCCATGATCCTCCTCATGGCGCTACTGGAGAGCTGGAGCCCAATGATCACTGGCATTGCTGGTTGGAAGGAGGATGACCTGACGTATGCGGCAGTGTCTTAGTACGTGAAAAATAAGGCCATATGCCACAGCGGTAGTGAGGCCAACTTCTCAGCCTATGCCGCATGCTATGGTGGCCGCGGGGGAAGGGTCGGCCTCTGGTCAGAATGGTGGCAGTGGAAATGGTGGCGGTGGAGGCAACAATGGCGGCAAGGCTCCCAACCGACACGGAAACTTTTGCAACTGCGGCAAACCTGGGCACTGGGCAAGAGAGTGCAGATTGCCAAATAAGGAAGACGACGGGAGCCGTGCAAAAAAAAAAGCCAGTAGAAAGTGTGGCGAAGAGGCTACCACGACATCCTACACGCCACAGAGTAACGGTGTATCCAGGCGGATGAATCAGACCATCCTCGGCATGGTGCGTATCATGCTCTTTGACGCAAAACTCCCATCGCAGTTCTAAACGGAAGCTACATGAACGGCATGCTACCTCATCAACCTAACTCCTACAGCTACTCTGGGCATGCGTGGCAAGAATAAGGGCAAGCAACAAATCACGCCATATGAGGTGCGGTTGGGAGAGAAGCCGGACGCCTCACACTTGGAAGTCTTGGGCTACACCGCATGGGCAAAGGTCCAGGAGGGAGAAGATGGCGGCAAGCTGGATGCGAGAGCACGGAAGTGTGTTATGGTGGGCTATGAATCTGCCCAATCACCTTTGGGACCTAGCAAGAAAAAGGCTTATCACCAGCCGGGACGTGGCCTCTGATTAGAGGACACTAGGCAAGGGAGAGTTGCTTGATCCCACGCAAGGTAGAAAACAAGGAGAGTGTTTGGTGTTGCTGGAGTTGGGAGATCAAGCTCCCAGAAGCTGGAAAATGGTGCCAAAGTGGAAGATCACGGAGAACAGTGGTGCGGCAGGGAGAGCGGTTGTGCAGGCTGACACAGCGGCGAGCTCTGACACATCAGCGAGCTTTGACACAGATTCGGAGACATCCGAGGCCTCTGAGACCAGATCAAAGGCCAGCAGGTCTGCACCAGAGGAAGATTCAACTTCAGGGCAGCCTACACCATAGGAGCAACAGGAGAACAGAGATGAAGCAACAGCAATGCTGCACCACAGCATGCGGCACAGAAAACAAATGCCACAGTATGACGCTAACACCGGAAGCTGGACCGGACTGAGCTAGTCATGTTTCACTCAGGGAGAGCGGCTCACTGTGGCAGAGGTTCTGACAAGGCCCAATGTGGCCAAATGGAAGGAGGCGGTGGATAGAGTTCTAGCGTCCATTGAAGAAAATGGTGCATGGAAGCTGGTGGCCAGACCCACTAATGCTCATGGGGTGGACTCAAAGTGGGTGCTTAGGATAAAGCAAAGGTAGGATGACAGCATCGACAAGTACAAGGCGAGGGTCGTGGTGAAGGGATTCTCACAGCGTGCAAGGTCTGAGTATGATGAGACGTTCACACTGGTCATCATGTTTGCCTCCATCAGGTCCCTGATAGCCGTTGCTGCCACCAAAAACTTAGAGATCCACCATATGGGCGTCCAAATAGCTTTTTGCTACAAGAAGTTGGACAAAGAGGTTCTTATGGCAGTGCCGGAGGGGGTGGATGCATCCACACAAAAGGTGTGTTGGCTGGTGAAGGCGTTGTACGGGCTGAAACAGGCCCCATGGATCTCGTACACGGAGAGGCACAGCTTCATGGCTAAGCTTTCCTTCACGCACGACAAGAATGACCCCAAAGTCTATGTTCGTGGGGATGAGCGCGGCTTGCTGCTTATGGTGTTGCATGTGGAAAGCTTGATCATGTGTTCTTCCTCGCATGAGGTCCTTGCAGACTTCAAGAAATAGCTGGGCAATAGGTTCAAGATGAAGGACATGGGTCTTCTTGAGTACTACCTCGGGATCGCCGTCCACCACAACCGCAAAGCAGGCAACATCAAGCTCCACCACACAAGGTGCATCATGGAAGTCTTGAAGCGTTACAACATGGAGGACTGCAAATCCATCAGCATCCCCATGGCTTCCGAGTGCAAGCTCTCCTCCTCCATGACCCCAAGCAATGAGGCAGAGCGGCGGGAAATGCAAAACATTCCCCACCAATCCAATGTCGGGAGCTTCATGTACACAATGGTGGGGACAATGTAGGTCAGGTGAGCAGGTTCGTGGCTTATTCTGGGCCACAACACTGCCAAGCCGTGAAGAGGATCTTCTGATATCCCAAAAATACATGTGGGACATGTGTTTGGTGTTCTTTAAGGATCAGACTCGCTGCGACTCACATGCTTTAACGACGCTGACCGGAAGGGCAGATTGACGACAGGAATTCCACCTTGGGCTTTGTCTGTATTCTCAATGGCGGTGCGGTCTCATGGGCGAATAGAATGTAGGACTACGCCTTATTTTCTATAGCTAAGGTAGAGTATGTCGCACTCGCGGAAGTGTGTACTGAAACACAGTGACTTTACATTTTGCTTGACGAGATTAGGGTACCACAAGAGCAACAGTCATCCCTATCGAAAACAAGAGTGCCATCGCTATGGCGGAGGACGGCATGATCTCCCAGCGTATGAAGGACATCGACATTCGATACCACCACTAACGCCACCTTGTGGCCAAGGGTGTCATGGAACTAGAGCACGTCGAAACCAAACAAATGCGGTGAAACTTCTTGGTGAAGTCACTTGATTACGACTTGCATGCTGAAGGTGCTCAAAGAATCAGCATGGTGGATGCAAGAGATGAGGACTAAAGACCAAGATAACTAAGGTGCACAAACACAATGCAAAGCTATTGGCTCAAGCGGAAGAAGTTTACCATGGCAGGTGATTGGAGGTGCAAGGTGAATATCTTTGTTCTTCTATGCCCCCTTGGCTACTCCAACAGCTTAGCGGACAGGTTGGGTATGCACTGCTCCCTTGGAGTAAGTCCCCCAAATCTTGTTTGTGGTGCAAGTCCAAGCGAGACACCAGTAGTGTAGAGCAATGGATATCATGTTAGAATTTGGGACAAAAGGTTCTGGAATCGAGCCTTAATGTGAGCAGGAAGGTTTTTGACTTTCCTGCACTGAGGAAGTTTCCTAGACATTTCTCCATGCATGAGGAGGATGTGCCACTTGGCGATCAGTGGATGCGCCAATTGGCTTGCTGGTGTGGTGGTGTGGAGTGGCCACCCCCAAAAGTTTCACTATCCACACACCTTAGATGCCAGGCCCAGGACTATATGGACTAGACTCATTCCTCATTCTAAACATACAACCTGGCCCTAGATGCTCTTCACAGAGCTGTCCAACTAAGGAACAGTATAAAGAAGAAACTGATTGGTCTAAACTCCAGGAATTAGTCTCTGACTAGCAACTTGCGTGAAAATGACCAAGTGTTAAGTGGACGCAGTAGCTAACAAGTGATTGCCTAGGAGCTTCTCAATGTGGAACGGTGATCCTGAGGGTGATGTCTTCTCCTGGCTGAAATGCTAGGAGCGGACGGCAGGTGCCATTGTTTCGGCCCTGTTTTCTAGAGGGTTTGCATCAGGCCGGTTAACAGGAATGAGGTCCTCAGTTTCTCTTGCGTCAGGAAGAGGATGTTGACAATTGAGCTCGTCTCATTGACCAATCCAGAAGGTGTGAGAGAACCAAATTTTCTTTTAATCTTCTTTTAAAATTCAATCCTTTTGAGTATCTGATGTCTCCAATGTAGGAAAAAAGAGTAACAACTACAGATCTAAGTTGGCGGACGTCCTAAAAACAGGTCCACAAACCAATGAAGAGAGGCCCACAAACCAATGAATATATGCTACCATGTAATCCAAAAGGAGGAGGTCAGGTGATGAATTCAGCATCCACGCTACTCGCGTCAGCAACCCCTTGCTGAAATCAGCAGACAGGCTACTCACGTCAGCACTTCCCTCTAAAATTTCTAGCCACGACGTTATGTCTTGCTAGCATTCCATTTCCTTGCAAAACTTTGTCGCTTTCCTATTCTGAAAAGTTTGACATTTAGACCCATAATGAGTAGCCCCATGGCTCTAATCTGTGACAAAGACAAGTGGATTTAAAACCCCTCCTCTTCCTCCTCGGGCATCGTGAACCCACGGTTATAGTCATTTGTGATGGACAAGCCTTGTTGGGAGTAGGATGAGATGTGTCGCCAGTTGAAGCAACAAACTGGCATGTTGTATGTGGTTGTGGACTTCTTGAGGGGGTGTTGAGGAGCCACACAGCACACACAGGAGCCGTCAAAGATGTATTATCTTTTGAGTAATATAGACCCTAATCGGTACAAGGCCTCGTCACCCCTTCTCACAGGTTGACACCTTTGACAAGGAGGAGGTAGATGATGACACTCGTGAGGATGAGATTCATGCCCTTCAAGAGCGCATCTGTGAGCTGCATCTAGGATCGTAGTCTCACAGCCCACCACCTTCTTGTCATCACAAGCAGCCACATTTGTTTATGGTGTTTAAAGTTTTATGGTATTTCTCACTAGTGCTCTCCCTCTACCTTTCCCACCTTCTCTAGAGCCATAGGTCGCTCTCCCCAGGAACTGGGACCAAAGGACTTTGATACACCTCCACCTTGCTACGATGGAGATGATGGCTTTCACTCTTGGAAGACCATGTTTGAGGTGTGACCGACTTTGAGGGTCTCTTTCCCATGTACCACAGCCAGTACTAGACTCGGGACGCTCATCAGGTCCAAAAAGTAACAAAAGCAATGGGCAAGAAATGATTATCTGTACACCATGCCACGGGAATCCGTGGTTGACCTTCCTTCCTTCCTAGGTGAGGCGGGAACCAGAAACAGAGCAGACCCATGCCAGGGCTGAGAGCTGGTCTTGACACTACTTTGTGCGGAGACATATGCCACAAGTGTAGCTCAATTGTGTGAGTTCCACTCCCTATGCCAAGGTCCCACCGAGCTTGCAGCTTACTATGGGAGGCGCACCATGCACTTTTGCACGCACCTTCGGACAAGTGGTAGGATGCAAGTATGGGCACTGGTCACTATTCTAGTAGGGGCGTAACTGGACCAGGTAAAGCTTTTTAAACGCTTTAATCATGTCGCCATGTTCCAGCTATCAGAGTCACCATTGTTGCTTCCTTGGCTCATCGCTACTTTCTCCCGGTGACGTTAGCTAATGAGGTGGTTTTTGCCCATCAACAGAGTCTGCTTGTTGTAGTAGTGATTACGACTCCTTTAATGCCTTTGCCCCAATTTTCCAGTCCCATCTTCATCGTTTCCTCCTCCTCACCCTCCATTCTCATCATCTAGACTTGGAGTGTTGGAAAAACCGTATGGGGGAAGAAGGGAATGAAGAAATACAACTAGGGGTGGCCTTCAAATGTAGTAGAAGCACCAGGCAAGAAGTTATAGTGGACGCTCTGTCCGCTGTTTCAACTGGGGGTGCTTACAGCTATACGGACTGCCAGCATCCCCTCAACTAGACCAGGATCATGCGGGGCCTTTAGGCAGTGCACATATAGTGGATGTCTTCCGGTGACACATGGGCTGGTTGCGCCGCGACCACGACAGCAGCAAACGATATCACTTCTCCATATGACAGTTGTGATGAGAACCCCTGGGATTGCATTATTGTGGAACTTTTCCAGCTACTGGTGGTGCAAAATTAGGGAGGTATGATTGTGTTGTCACTGCTGGTTGGTTCACAGACCCATGATGATGCTTGTGAGATAGCTTAATTGGTTTGTGATGAGGATGGACTTGAAAATCCCGACCGGCTTGACGAGTCACACATTCATGTTGTTTTTCATCGTTCTAAGTCCTTTGCTAAGTTTCTAGCGTAGTGAGAGCACTCTGTGACCTGTTGCTCTGTGTCAAAGGCAAGTCGTGAAGTAAGTGGCACTTACATAATCAATTTCTGTGCCAGCCATCACATGACCTGATGTCGTAGTGACTCTTTTTGTGCTCGGTCCTATTTGGTCAGTTCGGTCCACACGCATAGAATTCGGTCAGTCATTACCTGACCAGGGCATAGGGATGGTGTATTTTGGTGGTCTTTCTAGCTCCTTGTACATTTACAATATGCTCTTTGTCCCTACTCTTGAGCCTAGCCTGCTCTCTTTTCCTACTTGCACCATGTCTCTGAGTTGAGAACTCTGTTGAATTTGTCATAATCAGTGCTCTTGACATTTGTGCCTCCATTGTCTATGACCTATATTGTGTCTCGTTAAACTTCTTCCTCTTCTCCTTCCTCAGTATTTGTACATTTTCTTACCACGTGTTTTCTCTCTCTAGAACACCAGTATGTGCTGCCTGGATGCCTGTGCTATGTGAGCTTTGACACTGTGTCCAAGCTTGTCCTGACTTGGCCAAACCTCATTCTTAACATGAATTCCTTTGAAAAGCTGCCTAAGACCGACTGTCTCTTCTGTGATCCAAGTAAGATGCATCATTACAGTTAGACTAACGCCACTTCTCGGGTATTGCATCCGCTGGAGTTCTTCCACTCGGACCTTTTTGGTCCCCTTCTTGTGGACTCTCTCTCAAATTGGGGGTGATATGTTCTCACCTTGACTAATGACTTCATCCAGATCTGATGGATCTACAGCCTTCACATGAAGAGCGATGTTGCCCTGGGGGTCAGCCTGTGGCTAGTGTTGGCTGAGTGCCTATCTCATTACACTCTCCACATGTAACGCTTGAATCATGGTGGCGAGTTCTTAGTCTAGATGGTTACCTTCTCTTCTGATCGCATTGTTTTTCAACAGCTCTCTGTCCCTACCACTACAGCAAAATGACATGTTTGAGCACTGGAACCACACCATGGACAATGTGGTCCGCACCATGTGGTATGAGTGCGGTCTTTGGGAGTTCTTTGCCCTTGAGGGCTTCTCCTACATGATGTAGATCAGGAACCGACTGTCGCATTATCCACTTCTGGATCATGTCACGTTGTACGAGCTGTGGTTCAACTATCATGCTGGCCTCCACATTGCTTGTGCCTGGGGAACGACAGCATGCGTGTGGTGTACAGAGGACTAGCATAGGTACAAAGCCTCACCTCAAGGTCGCATGGGTGCCTTCATTGTCATTTACTTGCGGTTGAAGGCCTGGTACTTTTGGTACCCCTTTCACCACTGCATCATCGAATCTTGAGACACTCTCTTCTTTGAGTCTCTCACCTACCACAACCAGTCCAGCACTCAAGATTTGGTCATTGACCAGGTTCTACCTGTGTGAATTCTGGCAGATGGGGGCATCTAGAAATGCTGATGGGTCCGTTCGGGCCTCTTCATCTGCGTTCCGGTCTCCGAGTGATGATGCTCCAACCATCTTGGCTACGGATCCAGTGGCCTTGTCAGTTACCTCTTGCAAACCAGCCCCCGTTTCACCACCGGTTTCGTGGAAACTCCGTGTATACTTCGCCACGTTTGACTGATCACATATGTGCTGGGACCTGTACCATACATAAAAATCATTGTTCAGCTTCCCAAAGCAAACAAGGGTAGTACGTGCAAAGTCACTCCACGTTTTTGGTGGCGTGAATGAGTTGTGCCACGTTGGATGCATCTACTCCAATGGTAGTACGCCTACGATCGACGATGTTAGAGAAGTCGCGTGAGCCATTGATCTGGCTCTGCTAGTCTCTTAATGTCGATGGATGGTCTTTACATTGAAACACCAACTTAAGGTCGTGCCGCGCAAAAGCAAGGACGCGAGATCGATTTTTCGTCTATCATTGTTGACCCCGGTGGCGGTCAAGTACACCTCCAAACTCGTCAGCCACATCCTAACTGTTGATCCCTTGACTCCCGACAACTTCTTGTGTAGATATTCATTGATTTGGGCCTTCCGTTCGGTGCCTCCTATTGTACTAGGTGTTGACCTGACGGACAACGGCAGAGGCGTAGGGTTTTCCAAGCCCGAGGGGTTCGTCACTGAGTTGACCATCGGGTTTTTCAGTGTTGCGCCATTGGCCGCAAGAGCTGCTGTTGCTGTTTGGTTCATCTAGAGAGCTTTAGTGTGTGCATCCTGCTGATCCTCCATCGTCGGAGTGTTTGCCGGAGATTGCTGATCGTCGCCGTTTGCGCTCACTCATTTCACCGTTGTCAACGCAAAGTCTGCAAGCTTATGAACGGTGGAAATGTGCTGAAGACTCGTGCGAGGTTGACGCGGAGTAGGTAATGCATCAGTTGCCCGTCCAGCACCGTTGCGCTCTGATATCAGCTGTTACCCCGAACGGAACGTATCGTACTAGTATCTTAAAGGTGTTTTGATTATTTTTTAATTGCTTTTTTGGCCTTGTCCCTATTCAGAGCACCTATTTTTGTCCCTATCCTTAATTTGTGACACAAATGTTTTTGCTAGTATTTCCTAAGCCTCTGTTGCATGTAGTAGGCATGTTTAAGACATTAGGGAACGTTTGCACTTCACCGCACGTTCAACACCGGGAGGCCATGGAACTCTTCATGGTCCGAGTGCACGCATTGGTGCATGCGGAGCGTTCACGTCGAGCATAGGAAAATTTGAACTCCAGACTTCAAACTTCGAGCTTCGCTCATCAAGCCCACGGCCAGAGTCAAGCACGACTCCAGGAAAAAAAAATGTCCTCGTGTCAAACAAAGGTTGACTAATTTGTCCTTCTGTGCATTTGCTACAGCTCCACAACTATTTGCTTTCATGTTTTTCAGATTTTTACTCATCCTTTTACGTACTAGTACGGTAGGTGGTTCACACGGATGAGGTGTGGTACGAATGAGAATTTTAGGATTTTGGACAAATGGATAACTTGTATTAAGCAATAAGTGCACTTCAATGACAAGTGTCGACTTAGTCAAGCACACACATACAATTCTGAGAGTAAGAATGAGACATGTGTTGGGTCCTCGGCGCTCGAGTCGAGTGACGCGTGAAAATGTTGTGTCGTGAGTGGCTGGTTTGAGAAGCTCCGATGAGAAGTCGGGGGGCTTTGAGAATATGGAGGCGCATCTTCATGAATGTTGGTGCCGTTGAGAAGTTGACCAAACAATATTGAAATGTTGATAGGGTTTGCAAAAACTCTATTGACCATGCTTGAATGTGGTCGGAGTTGTCAGACACTTACGGATCGTAACACTGGATGTTGGGGTAGGTGGCCAAAATACTGTCGGCCGATCGACGTTAAAACACGTAATCAATCACGCGATGAGCTACAAATGTAATGAAAAAATGCCCACTTGCGGAGTTTAGGCATTCAAGTGGAAAGATTCTAGGAAGCTTCCTAGTACGTTTGCCACTGACTGGGCATCAATGCTCAGTCAGCTCGCGGCGCCAACACAGGTCGGACGCGAAACGGTAAGGGTTTAGCTAGGCGACATAAACAGAGTGTCAAATGTGCTTCCATAAATAAAACACATGCAAAGAAAGATAACCAATGAAAAGTCCACAGCATAAATACCTGCCGCGACGCACGACGGGTGTTGCACGCGGAAGTGCAAGGTCTGTCCTAAAACCGGCCCAAAAACATTGTTTTGGCCGTAACTCTGCGCAGACAAATCAGAACGCTACACCGTCTGAACCTAGAGATGCATAATCTCGAGCCACACGCTACGAATGGTCAAACGCATAAGTCCAGTACCAATTGGTGGACAGACAATGCAAAACATGCAAATTGGGCTCAAGAGCCAATCCACCGAGAAAAATCTAGCGTCTGCAGAAAAACCGCAAAGCACCCCGGCAAGCACTCATGACGTCGTGGCAGCTCTCTGGTAGCTGCTAGTGGATGGAGCTACCACTTGTCGGTGCTCTGACGCCAGCTGCATCCGCATCAAGGATAGGCTGCAAAAAAACTGTAAGAGGTAGGAGACAGCATCCACGACGTTGGGGCAGTTGTCGGTCAGCTCGAGTGGGTGGTCAACCACCTGCCAACGCGCTGCTGCCTCCGGGGTCTGCATTGGGGACCATTTTGTCCTGCTGTCCTGTGCCGCTGCTCTCCTGGCCTTCGCTTATGACGGGTGGAAGCCACACATACCAACACTCCCCCTGGCTAACACAATTGTCAACATAACAATGTCTGAGCAAAGGAAAGAAAGGATGGCTCAGGCAACCAATCAAAGCGAGCACCAATCAAGCATACCACAGCACACATTCTCCTTGTGACAGTGGTGCATCCCACCAAGTGCCCGGGTCTCAACCATGCGAGAAGTCAATCACACACCTATGTGTCAAACATCATGCAAGAGAGACAGAGAAACATGGTCTCCTCGTGATCCCGGAAAATGTCTCCGGGTGTCCGGGTCTTGACCACACCATGCATGGATCATACATAACACATGTAGGCAATGGGTCTCCACGTCACACCGGTAGAGCTCACCAGGTGCGCGGGTCTCGACCAGCATAACCTTGCATGGATTATACATAACACATGGAGGCAATGGGTCTCCACGTCACACTAGTAGAACTCACCAGGTGCGTGGGTCTTGACTAGCACAACCTTGACCATAGTAGCGTGCCACACCCCAAGTAACCTCGCTGTCCTCAATAGGGTGTCAGGCCAAAGTCCACACACCAACACTCCCCCTGGGATGCAGAGGCTGACAACACCAGCAAAGCCGATGGCTGCATCCAACACAAACCATGAGGAGGGAACACGGCTCCTCCATGGCGGCGTCGTCGCTATCGTCGTCGTCGCTATCGTCATCTGCTGATGTGACTGGTGTAGTGTTAATAAGCTCCTCCAAAACAATCGCCTATTGTATGGCCTCAAACTACTTAGCTGCATATCGCCTCGCGGCCTCCGCAGCGTCAAAGCGCGTGTGGGGATTGACAACATCTGATGCGGCAGCCGACCAACTGGCTGCATCTGCGACATGTAGACGGTCAGTCGCGAAACAAACCTGACGGTGGACCCTGATCCTGTGCACATTGGCACGAGCGAGAGCCTTCTGCAGTCACGCGGTCTCACCTTGTAGGAAGGAGTGGAGCTGTGCCTCCTCGTTGTAGAAGTCAACGTCCTCTATGTCAGTCTTTGACTCAAGTACCACTGGGCCACGAGGTGCTGGTAGAGCAGGGGCGCAAGACAATGAGTCGCCACGGAAGTCCTTTGAAGCTATAGGAACGGCTGCTGAGAAGGTACCTGCTGCTTGTGACACACCTGTCACTCGGCCGACAGCTATTGGGCGGATGTTGACATGTGTAGGTACAGCCGCATTCGCGATGACGTCATGGTCATCGAAGGTGCCGTCAGTGCCATGGTGCTCCTCGTGACCCCTGGTGTACAACCCATCATCCACCTGCTGCTGGTGGTCCTCCTATCCCAGACATGCATCCTATAGACGCCTGTGTACATCCTCCACACACTCCTTGACAGCACATCGTGTTGGAACATCCGCTCAGGCCACCACTGCCTCCGGCTCGTTGACCGTGGAGCATACGCGCTTGGATATAGGAATTGTAGCTTGGATGAGAGTAGTTGTGTCCTCGGCTAGAACTGCCTTGGTATCAGCGACACCGGTCAGGGCAGCGAGGTGTCGGAGGTCCGCAGCTTGCTGTGCATCCACCATGTTGCACACGCGGACATGTGCTCTCACCAAGGGGCCATCTCGTGCTCATGCCACAGCTACTGCAAGAACAACAATGCACTGTGCCTTTACGTCTGCCTCAAACCCTGCGTCCGACCACTCCACGACAAATGACTGGTCCTCATAAAGGATATCTGCCTCGTCCTGGTGGTCCATCACCTGCTCCTGCTACCCAGCACTATGTATGTAAACCACCTGGGAATTTGCTTGGGGCACACCGTGAGGCGCAGCTCCTGCATCGGTCGTCGTCATGTTATCCGCCAAGGTATCAACGAACACCATCTCCATCCCCGACTCCTACTCAGCCTCGGACCAATCCTCCTCCGACAAAGAGTCTCCATCAAGGCAAGCGTCTCCCCCCGCCAAACTCTCTGCTAGCTGAGTTTGCTGTGTAGTGTCATCTGTCTCAACCATCCTACGTTGTAGAGCAGTTGCCTCACCAATACCGAGCTTCGCCGTGGTCGTCAGCGGACAAACCGTCCCCCCATGACTGACACCTCTGCATGAGCTGTGGGGACTCGACGACCCAAAAGGTGGACAGGAGACGAGGGGGTCTCGTCACATGAGACTCCTCCCACAGTCGCATCGGATGGTACTTCCAACACACGCTGTGCAAGACGAGCAGCTTGCCGCCGCACACAACGAGTGCAAGAATGAGCGGTACGGCGAGGGGCTGAGGATCTGTCTGTCGGTATGATGTCAACAGCCTCCAAGACAGAGCGGAGGGTGACAGATGTAGCCGAGGGATCCGGTATACTAGCATCATCGGAGGAATGGATGCAGGATTGGGAGGAAGATGAGGATGAAGTGGGATGCAACACCTGCAGCAGGGCAGCAGCGTGGTCAAGGAGCTGCTCGACCATGCCCTTGAGATTCTGGACCTCCATGTGGAGGGCGGCCGTATCACCACGCAGAAGCGTTGTGGCATCACTCGGTGACATATCCACTGAAGGAGGAGATGGGGAGGATCGTATCCAAGGGGGATGCCACCCAGGAGGGCGCTTTTGGCACTGGCGCCAGCCATCCTGCCTATCTTGACAGTAATAACACAAAAACCCTGAGGACAAGTGGGACTCGTGCCACGGCTGCATCGACCACTATGCATGTGGCAGCTGCCATGGGTGAGGCTCAGGCGCAGACCACGGCGATGGCAACACCCACAGCCACACTGCGTAGCTCATGTTGAGGATTGAGCGTAGGTAACAATCGCACACACTTGACTTCGGAGGTGCAAAGCACCACGAATATAGCAACATCTCTCAGACGGGCTACAAAGTTGTCAATCACAACGACAACCTCAGCCGTGGTATGTTGCTACAATGTTGCATCTGGTGGCGATGGTGCAACTATCGCAACGTGCAACCTCAAGTCACCTTTTGTGCCGCAGATGCTGCACCGGTTACCGTCGTCAACAGACGGCCGTGGCCTCAAGCCACCTCCGCTGCTGCTATTGCTGTTGCGACTCTCGCAATGGTTGCTGCTACAGCGGTTCCCATCGTCAGCCGACGGTAGTGGCCTCAAGCCACAATAAAAAGTAAAATAAACAAAAGAACACAAAAAAACGACGAAATGGCTGATGTATCCGCGCAAGCGTCAACATAAGCCTGAGATATCCGTGAATTGAATAATAACAACGCCATATCCAAAACTGAAAAAAACAACGACGCCATATCCATTTTGATGGCCATGCCCGATCGGCGACAGAAGTCGCCGATCGAGCGAAGCGAGGGCGGTGATGTGTCACCCCCTCGCTTCGCCCCCCCCCCCTCGCAAGAATCGCGATCGAGCAATTAGCCTTTCTTCTTTTTTTTTACTCGCAAACCCCCATTTGCGGATTTAGCGTTTTCTATGTTTGCGCGGGCGGAGCCCGCGCAAACATAAAATCCTACATCCGCGAATGGGGATTTGCGAGTCGAAAAAATAAAATGAAACACAAAAAAGGCTAATTGCTGGATCACGATCGAGCGAAAATGCCTTTTTCAAAATGTTTTACTCCGAGATGAAAACCCGTTTCTATCCATACAAACCACTCTCAAACCCTACCCCAAACTACACTCGGGTTTTTAGGGTTGTATTTTTGCGCGGGACCTTGCTGGGTCCCGCGATAGCGGGGCCCACCAGGTTCCCTTTCAACGCATGGGGTGTTTTGATCCCCTCCACTCAAAACTGTCGCAAACCTTTCTTAGAACAGTCACAAACCCCTCTTTAGAGGAGTTTTTGATTTTTCTCCCATATCTGACGACGTCAGCATATTGTCCCTCGATGGCATGCGGCGTCGACATAGCGTGTAAATTTGGAAATAGCCTTTTTTGTGGATGCTCGCTGGATATAGCGTGAATAAAGAAGCGAAAAGTTCCAAAATTGGATATGGCATTGTTAATGTGCAAAATGTGGATACCGCCATAGATATCAGGAATTGTGTGGGTACATGGTCACACCACAATACAAAAAATCCCCCCCTTTCCTTTGGTTCACAAAACACTGGGCGGGAGTTGGGTACCCCTTCTTGGGGTCTTACTCCAATGCCCCACTCGAGGACCCCCGAGTCCTCTTTGACCCAATGTCCTCTTTCATCCCCCTTTTTTGTTTCCTATTTTTTTTTGTTTTAAGGCGTCACTTCCTCGGATGCCCTTTTTGGGGTTGTTCTAAGGTGTCCCCTTGAGGACCTCCCCCTGTGCTCTCACCCTCCTACCTTTTTTTTAATGTACAGGCTCGAGCCTCGCCTCGAGCGAGCTTGTCGAGCAAACTCACTCGGCGAGCCCGTCGAGCGAGCTCGCTCGGCGAGCCCATCGAGCAAGTTTGCTTGACGAGCTCGCTCGCTGCAAGCAAGCAGCCTCACGCTACTTGCTCCCAACGCAAAGCTACGATGCAGCTTCGCGCGGTGAGCAAACATCAGTAGTGGCTACTATTGCTGTGGCTGGCACTACTACGCGGGCTGTTGCTACTATTGCAACCCGCATGAGCAGCTACTGCCGCGCGCGGCAGCTGCCTGCCAATGCCGACCCCGCTGCTGCTTCCCTCACTACGCCTGTTGCACGCAGCTGCTGTTGTAGCTGCTTGCCGTTGTTACTTGCCGCTGCTGCTACAGCACTTGCTTGCCGCTGCTGCTTGCCACTGTTACTATAGCAGCTACTTGCCGTTGCTGCTGTAGCAACTGCTTGCCGCTGCTGTTGTTGTTGTTGCTCACTGCCATCTGTTCCCTGCTGTTGCTACTATTGTAGCTGCTTGTCGCTGCTACTGCTGCTACAACTCCTCGCCACCGCTACTGCTCATGCAGCTGCACGCCGCTCCTGCTGCTGCTTTGCCGGCGACACCAGCAGCAGTTGCGAGTTGCTTGTGCAGCTTTGGCAGTGGCTGTAAGCTACTTTTGTACTATAGCGCAGCTGCGTGCTATTGCTGCTAGTGCTAAGCACTGCGGCTGCTACGCGCTACTGTCGCCACGCTAATGCTGTGTTGTTGCTGCTGCTGTAGCTCAATACTACTGCTTGCTGCTATGCCCGCCGCCGCCTGCTGATGCTATTGCGTAGCGCTCCTACGCACTACTCTTGCTACGCGCTGCTACTATTGCGCGTTGTTGATGCCGCGCACTGCTGTTGTTGCTGCCTACCGCCGCCTGCTGCAGCTGCGGCCTGTTGCCATCCCCAGCCAAGTGAGCGGAAGAAGGGAGTAAGCAGGAGGCAAGCGGTCGAGGTCACGAAGAAAGACAGACTCGAAAAATAGCGCATCGCTAGACTCAACGAAACGACGACGCACAGGGTCCCAGAACCGCCACGCCTTTGACTAGGATGAGACATCCAAGAATGGACACAGACGAGAACACAAGGAAAGCTTGCCGTCGCGAAGGTCATCAGGCAACTAGACAAAGGCAATGCTGTCCCAAACACAAGCCAGGCGAAGGTCGGCGCGTGCGCCAGACCACCGTTCAAAAGGCGTGACGGTACAAGGAAACGGGCCATGAGGAACCCGGTTGTAGACCTAAGTCATGTAACACATAGCCTCAAAAGCAAAGAGAGGCAGGAGAACGGACTCAGCGAGGAGGGTGCAAACTCCATTGGCGAGGGTGCGGTATCAGCGCTCGGAGACACCATTTTTCTGGGGTGTGTATGGAGCCGACGTCTCCAGACACGCCCCCCTGGACTCAAGAAAACGGGCGGTGGGGTAGATAAACTCACCGTCGTGATCACCATGAAAGACACGCAGGGAACACTGGCACGCACGCTCAGCCTGAGCGAGCCAAGTGACAAGGACAGAGTGGACGTCACTCTTCTAACGAAGAGCGAAGACTCTGCGGTGACGGAAAATTTCATCAGTGAGACAAAGTACATAGCGGCCAACGTCACCAAGGAGGTCATGGGGCAGGGGGCCCATGACGTCAGTATGCACACGGTCAAGCGGGTGGGAAGAGCGGGAGACGGAAGCAGAAAAGGGAGCGCGCTGAATCTTACCTTGGGCATAGTCCAAGTAGGAGGTAGGACAAGGGGACGGAAAGGATGAGGGTGAGAGCCTTAGGGCGGGCTGCAAGCGTAGCATGCTGGTGACAGCGTCAGTATGCACGTGAGCAAGAAGACGATGCAGCAGGCGCACATGGTCGGGCAAGAGGGAGGGTGCGACATGAGCAAGTGCAGCACTAATGACATGTGTAGAGAGCAGGAGTGGCACGCAATACGGCTTGTCGCTCTTCACACCACGCAAGACAATGCGGCCAGTGGAGCACAGACAAACAGTGCCAATGCTACGACTAGCAGAGAGTCCATCCCTTCATCGTCGAGGCACGGAACCGACAGCAGGCTAAGTTCAAAGGAGGGGAAATAGAGCACGTCAGGCAGGACTAGTGCACCACCGGGGCTGAAAAAAGAAACAACACCGATTCCCTGCACAGGAAGAAGCTGACCGGACCCAGTATGCACAAAACGAACCGAACCAGCCAGACCCAACGAGACAAACAACGAGCGAATAGACGTCATGTGATGGGTGGCTCCAAAATCTAGGATCCAGAAACCACCCGACGCACGCACTGGGGGAAGGACACCACAAGTCGCCAGAGTTCCAACAGGGAACAACGCAAGGGAGGACGGGTCACAGGCAGCAAGACATCGGGGCAGGACGACAGACTGCCAATGCTCAACCCAAGGTACAGACGTGCACAAAGACTCAAGAACATGACCGGGGGAGTCACCACAAAGGACGGCGTCAGTCTGACAAACATGACCTCTGGCCAAAGATGTACCACTCTCACCTCCCTGATCGCGGAGGCGAAGGAGCTGAAGAAGGGACTGCTCCACATGAGGCTCGCTCTCACCAGCGACCGAAAGGGGCAGGGGACGAGGTCGACCCCCGCAACGATGACGGGAACCACGATGGAGCAGTTTAGCTAGTGGAGGGGGGCCAAACGTAGACCGGGGCGCAGTAGAGTGGTGGCCAGCCCCACGGGTACTGAACCGGTGGCGGAGTTGAAGGAACGCCGATAGTGGAGTAGGCGCGACAGAAAGAGGCGAATGACACAAACGAGGAGGTGCTTGAGCCGGAGCCGGACGACGGAGGTGTGCTGGAGGTGCGAACCCAATGAGCGCGCATGGCCCGACCGAGGCGAAGGTCATCTGGTGGAGCGGGACAGGCCCGAGCAGAGTGCTCGTCGGAATCGCAGTTCCAGCAGACGACAATGCCAGGGGCACGAGCAGAGGAAGTAGAGGGCTTGTCCTTGCCCTTGCCTTTGCCCTTTCCCTTGCCACAACCGCATCCCTGGGAAGCAAGAGCGGAGGCGGTGGTGTTCGGAGATGAGATAGAAGGAGGAGACGACGGCGAGGTCATGGAGGGTGCAAATGTGGTGGTGATGGTGGCAACCCCCGTAACATCAGAACGATGCAGACGCTTATTCTACAGGTTGGTCCACCAAGCAGCAAGCTGCTCAGTGGTGAAGTCCTAAAGGGCTCCTACGCCATGAGGGGACCAGGGTAGAACAAGCAGGGAAGCAAGGCGCTGCAGCTCAGCAAGAGTGATGTCACGCAGAAGGTCGGAGAGCTCAGGAATGAGCCTGTTGACCATGGTGAGGACGGCAGATGGCTGACCAGGGACAGCATTGAGCCCGAGTTCGCGGAGGAGCTTGAGCACCCGTGCCCTGTAGGCGTCCGCGGACTCATCGGCCCGCATGAGAAGGGTGTTGAATTGGACTGTGAGGGCACTCTGTGCGGCCTGACCAGTGAAGGTGGTGCGGCGACGCAGCATGGCATGTGTGCCAACAGGATCTTCTAGGCGCCCAATGGCAGGATCAACATTGAGGGTGCCGACATCATCAACCAGGTTCTCAGGTCCGGCGTGAATGAGGGCACGGACAGCGCGAGCAGCTTCGGCAAGGAGAGGAGTAAAAGAAGTGGAGGGATCAGGGGGAGAGTAATACTCCCAGAGACGTTCCCCTTGGGCCTAGGCGCTGAAGCGCACTTCCCACGAGGAGAAGGTGAGGCCTAGGGAGAGAACTGGGGGCTGAGAGAAGAAGTCATGCTGGCGGGGCGCGGTAGCAATAAAAGCAACGGCAGCAGAGGACTAAGAAATAGAGGAGGAGGCAGAGGGTGCACTAGCGGCGGTGCCAATAATGGAGTCGACAGGCGAGACAGCGGACGCGGCAGGTAGACGCTTCACCACAAGTGTAGCGACTTCGTTAGCAAATGATGCATGATTGTCCTCAGCGAGTTTGAGACGGTCCTAAGCTTCGCACTGGGCCTCAAGAGCTTGGTTAAGCTGACACTGCAGGTCAGCTATGACCGAATCTTCATCACCAGGCATGGTGACGAAGAAGGGACTCCGCCAAAAAAAATTGACAGAGTTTCCCCGCCCCAGTGGGCGTGGAAACACTGACCGATGCTTTGAGCTCACGGCGGTAGTGCTGTAGGACAACCCCAGTCCTAGGCCAGCACAGAACAGAGGGAGGAGACAGAGAGGAAGGGCAAAGCATGCACAGGGAACCCTCAAGAGGAAGGAGGAGGGTGAAGAAAGGCAAGGAGAGGAGGGACAGTGGCAGCCACAGTGGCTGCAAGGCTGGACACTCCTGTGACAGCTAAGACCAAGAACAGCAGGGTACCAGTCACGGCTGTTGTCCCTAGAGTGGCAAGGAAAACACAGACGGAAACAGCTGGCGTCACGGGGCAGACGGACGCTAAGGATGAAGATGTGGCTGCTGCTGACGTTGAGGTGGCGGTTGCAACAGTTGTGGTGGCGGTTGCTAAGGCAGATACAACAGAGGAGAGCGAAGAGGCAAAGACGGATGCAGCAGCTAAGAATTGGGTGCCAATGTCAGCGGCAACTGCGGCAACAGGCCCACTTACAACGGCGGCCTCGGTGTAGGCTTCCGTTGCACGACCGGCCGACGTGGCCGCAGGAGCACGTGCCGCCTGAGCTGCAGCAGCAAAGGTTGTTGCCGCTGCTGTGGCGGCGTCGATGACGGCTGCTGACGTGCGGATGAGGGCGTTGGCCAAGTAAACGGCTTCGCGGCGGAGCGCGGCGTAAAAGTTGGCGTGGCACTTCCTATGGCAGCAAGGTCGTCAAACCCCCAGGTTCGTGATAAGCGGGAAGGGGACGAGAGCTTACCGGAGTCTGCCGAGGTGATGCTGAGGAGTCTGAAGCAGGGGAGCTGACGCTGGTGCGATGTTGGCGGCGTTCCCGGTGTGGTGCCAGCCGCTCCTCGCGTGCAGCGTCGGCTGGGACAGGGGCAAAGTCCCCGTGGTGCGCCAGCGTGACTTCAGCCGCCAACATGGCGGCTATTGGCGGCGTGGCTGTAGTCCGCCACAAAATGCCACAAGGTCGTCGGCTACCACAGTCGCTGCAGAGATGGAGCAGACGACGACGGCTGCAGTGTGAAGGAGCCCTACTGCTGCGGACGGTCTAGCATGTGCGCGCAAGCAGTGTGATGATCGGCGGGCGTGAGACAGGCCGCGGAGTGGGAATGCTCGCTTTAATCTTTCCAAACGCGATCGGCCGCAGCATGAAGTTGTCGCCCTCAGATGGACAAGGCCGGAGAGAGAGGGAGGGCCGCAAGAGGGCTATGGCAAAGGCAGAAACGAGCCGTGGAGAGTCCGGCGGCGGTCCCAAGGACGTCGGAGCGGCGACTAGATGCGACGCTCCTTGCTACGCTAGAGCTGCTCCTCCCACATGCTCTGATACCAGTAGACGACGAAGAGCGGTCTAAGGATGAGTGGAGTGGGAGTGGGAGTAGCCATGAATGGCCTTAGAACAAGCCATTGAGCGTGAACAAGCCAGGAGCGAAGTCAAAATGACAAGTAGTGAAACGAGTCACGGCCACACGAGGTCTTAGGTGATGGGAGAGGAGCCGAGAGCGAGCGAGTTAGCGGCGAGCTCGATCTCGCTCTCTGGTTATCCCCTCCCTTGGGCTCAAACACCGCACACACCCCATTGTGGCCTATTAGCATAATTCATGCCACTCAAGTGTAAGCCAAGCAAGAGTGAGCCAGGGAGTGAACCCGGTTGGCACAGAACATGGCACAACCAAAAGCAATGTCCCTGCATCACTTGGTCCTTGCAATTGCTGGTCTTCCACCACGATCGAGTCGTCGACTGAAGGTGGTCTTCATGCTCAGTCACCTGCGACAGTGAGGGTGGAGCGTGCAGCGAGCCCAGAGGTCGGAACATGCCATAAACCAACAGCGCCAATGCCGGCAACTCCTAGCGGCTGCCACCTGCTGCAGTTGTCACCCACTGATGCACTCTCACGTGCTGAAGGTGGGTGACGTCCCCAGCAGTCGAGTGACTTCGACAGGTCCTAGTAGATCGGCCGCAGTGGTGACGCTCACTGCTGCTGCTCTGTTGCGCAGCTCGTCGAGAACTGTCTCACCGCTCTGATACCATGGGAAGATTCTAAGAAGCTTCCTAGTACGCTTGCCACTGACTGGGCGTCAGCGCTTAGTAAGCTCTTGGCGTCAACACAGGTCGGACGTGAAACGACAAGGGTTTAGCTAGGCGACACAAACAGAGTATCAAATGTGCTTCCATAAATGAAACACATGCAGAGAGAGATAACCAATGATGAGTCCACAGCATAAATGCCTGCCGTGGGGCACGACGGGTGTCGCACGCGGCAGTGGAAGGTCTGTCCTAAAACCGGCCCAAAACCACCGTTTTGGCCGTAACTCTGCGCATACAAATCAGAACGCTACACTGTCTGAACCTAGAGATGCAAAATCTCGAGCCAGACGCTACAATTGGTCACACGCATAAGTCCGGCACCGATCGGTGGATAGACTATGCAAATCGGGCTCAAGAGCCAGTCCACCGAGAAAACTCTAGCGTGTGTAGAAAAAACCGCAAAGCACCCCGGTAAGCACCCAGGACATCGTGGCAGCTCTCTGGTAGCTGTTGGTGGATGGAGCCACCACTCGTCGATGCTTCGGCACCAGTTGCGTCCGCATCAAGGATAGGTTGCAGAAAAACTACAGAAGGTCGAAGACAACATCCACAACGATGGGGCAGTCGTGGGTCAGCTCGAGTGGGTGGTCAACCACCCGCCGACGCGCCGTTGCCTCCGGTGTCCGCATCGGGGACTATGTCGGCCTGCTCTCCTGTACCGCTGCTCTCCTGGCCGTTGCTCGTGACGGGTGGAAGCCACAAACACCAACATCGAGTACGTCATTGACGTAGCACTTACCTCTTAAAGTGAATAATCCAACTGTCACAAATTCTCAAATCATCATCTTTCCCGTACCTCATCCCTGTGAAACACCCATATTTGCTCTGTGTAACAGAAAAATGTGGGTGAATGAGAGATAATGTTGCCACATGGGTGAGAGCTGGTGGTGTAAGCTAGATTAGGGGCAACCTAATGATGGTTCGGCCGGAGTCGGTGCGCGTTAGAGTTTGGCCACCTTGAGTATGCTGAAGATTTTTCTGTAGACTGCGGCCATTTGCGGCGGCGTCAGGGCTCGACCTCGCAGACCAGTCGTCGCAACGCCGGCGATGGTGACGAGCGAAGGCGCTCGTTGTCCCTATACAGATGTCCGGATGCCAATTCTTCTCCGTCCGGACTACGTTCGCCTAATTAATGCACTTGGGTACGTCGTTCTGTCCGGCTTAACTTTAATCCTCCGTGGCAACGTGGAGGCGGTTATCCGGCTATCCGCCGCTTCATCTTCATCGCCTCGGCAGGTACCCGAGCTGCCGACCTTCGCTGTGGACGGCCCTGCCAAAGCATCATCTCACCTGCCCCCTGGTCACGACCAACCGAACATCTTCCTCTAGCCTGGCCAAAACTTGTCGAATTTGAATCTGAACCACCCGCTCTCGGTTTCCCCCCTCTGGTCCGCACACGCAGTCTCTCTCTCGCCTCGACGGTCACGACCGGGTCCAGACGTTGCCATGGCCGCGCTTCTCCTCGCCCTCCTGCCTCTCCTACTGTCCACGCAGGCAGCCAATGCCGCTGCCACCGATGGCGCGTTTCTGGTGGTTTCCAAGGCCGTCAAGGCGAAGCGGTTGAGCGAGAATGACGAGGAGATCACCGTGTCCTTCTCCATTTACAACTCCGGCGCCAGGTGCGTGGGGGCCATGGCCCCGGGCCTTCGAGCCGGACCAGCTCTATCTCCATTGTCATCAATGTCGGGCGTCTCCTTCCCCGCAGAAAGAAGCGAAAGGCCGGGACAGATCTGCGGGCCATGGCCGCCAGTGGGCACCCGCAGATCCTTTTCGTTCGCTGCACGTTGGTCGATGGACGACCGCCAAGGGGCAAGCCCAGGTGGGCTGCCCGTCGATTGCGAGGTTTCGTCCCTAGGTCATGTCGAATTGCAGGTTTTTCTGCTTTATCGACGTGTAGAGAAGGAGGCGTTCCTTATATCTCCTAAGATTGTTGTAAAGAATTGCAAGGTTTATGGTGTTGTCCGGATGGTAGCTGCATGTCTTTGTGTATCAGTCTATTTCTCGTTCCATCCTTTCGCGTGGCCGCCGCCTTTCCAAGAGTCCATGAATAGGTCGCTTGGACAGTACCCAAGTTTTGTACACAAATCGCTGGAAGATATTGTTTTGTGATTTTTTTTTTCATCATTTTTTGACACGGTTTCGCCAACTAGCTAGTGGGCCACACGAGGACACGTTGGCCATTCAACTATGGGCTCACCATGTGGCGTAATTTTAAAATTTGTTGGCGCGCCCCGATGTGGTAACTTAAATTCATCAACAACCTCAGCTCACTTCTTGCAAATCCGCAAACGTCCTCACCGGAAACGGGCCAGACGTGTTGAACCCGCGCTAGCTCAAACTGGCCAAGCGGCCAAACGACGCTTTCACACACGAATCTGGCAGCGGGAGGAGTGGCTGGGTGGGTGCAAACCTGCCAAAGCCTTAGTGCCAACCGTGGTGCAACCATTTGAAGTGAAGCACCGCGCGCGCATGACCTCAACGGACTTTGCGTGTGGGCGGTTGAATGAATTTCTGACCTCCAAGCAACCTCGAGGATGCTGCTCTCTTACGTAAGAGGTCGCGATAGGGGTCAACGCCGGGGTCTACGTCGTGGTCGGGGTCGAGAGGTCGACCTGGACCCTTTCTCCCTGGGCCCTCCCTCCCTGGCAGCAAGGTCGAGAGGTCGACCTGGACCAAAACCAAAAACTTTTCAGAGTGGTCTGAAGCTATGCCCACCTATGTTTCAGATTTCCATGCAAACACTCATTCCATTGGTGTAGGCAGATTCCTTCCATGGCACAACAAACATGACACTGTCATTTACAACGAGGGGCTGAAATGCGGACAAGTGACATGTTCTCCGACAGGAAGCAACCAAGGACACGAAACATATGGGGCTCAAACCACAGGCACACAGTCCCTGCGAGCAATGCCCATGTTGGCCAGCACGCATGTGTCAATGCCCATCCTAGCTCCCATTTGCCCACTCTATCCCAAGAGTCCCTCCATTCGCTGCCCCCCTTGGTGCCGTCGCTCTTGCAAGGGCGGCACTTGTTGTCGTCGTCGTTTTTGTCGTCGTCCTCGTCTCGTCGTTGTCGTTGTTATTGTTGTTGTCGTCGTCATAGTTGTCGTCGTCGTCGTTGTAGTCCTCATCATCGTCATGGTGGTGGTGGTGGTGGTCATCGACGTCGCCGCCGCAGCCGTTGTCGTCTTCGTCGTCGTTGTCGTCGTCGTCATCGTCGTCGTCGTCGTCGTCGTCGTCGTCGTCGTCGTCG
>SZWC01005442.1:122959-133423 GCA_023375785.1 Penium margaritaceum | reverse complement strand
TGGTCAGAAACACACTGGTCAGAAACACACTGGTCAGAAACACATTGGTCAGAAACACAGTGGTCAGAACACAGTGGTCAGAAACACAGTGGTCAGAAACACACTGGTCAGGAAACCCACTGGTCAGAAACACACTGGTCAGAAACCCAGTGGTCAGAAACACAGTGGTCAGAAACACAGTGGTCAAAAACACACTGGTCAGCAACAGAGTGGTCAGAAGCACAATGGTCAGAAACAAACTGGACAGAAACACCTTGGTCAGAAACACGGTGGTCAGGAACACAGTGGTCGGAAACACAGTGGTTAGAAACACAGTGGTCAGAAACACATAGTCAGAAACACAGTGGTCAGAAACACGCTTGTCAGGAGCAGTGGTAAAAAACAAAGCGGTCAGAAACACAGTGGTCAGAAACACATTCGTCAGAAACACGGTGGTCAGAAACACAGTGGTCAGAAACAAACTGGTCAGAAACACAGTGGTCAGAAACCGAGTGGTCAGAAACACAGTGGTCAGAAACACAGTTGTCAAAAACACAGTGGTAAAAAACACAGTGGTCAGAAACACAGTGGTCTGAAGCACACTGGTTCGGACACACTAATAAGAAACACAGTGGTCAGAAACACATTGGTCAGAAACACACTGGTCAGAAACACAGTTGTCAAAAACATAGTGGTCAGGAACACAGTGGTCGAAACACACTGATCAGAAACACACTGGTCAGGAACACAGTGGCCAGAAACGAAGTTGTCAGAAACACACTAGTCAAATACACAGTGGACAGAAACACCATGGTCAGAAAAACACTGGTCAGAAACACACAGGTAAAAAACACACTGGTCAGAAATACACTGGTTAGAAACAATGTGGTCAGAAACACAATGGTCAGAAACACACTTGTCAGAAACACACTGGTCAGAAACACAGTGGTCCGAAACACAATGGTCAGAAACAACCTTGTCAGAAACACAATGGTCAGAAACACAGTGGTCATAAACACAGTGGTCAGAACACAGTGGTCAGAAACACGGTGGTCAGAAACACACTGGTCAGAAACACACTGGTCAGAATCACACTGGTCAGAAACACAGTGGTCAGAAACACGGTGGTCAAAAACGCAGTGGTCAGAAACACACTGGTCAGAAACACAGTGGTCAAAAACACAATGGTCAGAAACACACTGGTCAGAAACACACTGGTTAGAAACACAGTGGTCAAAAACACAGTGGTCAGAAACACACTAGTCAGAAACACAGTGGTAAGAAACATACTGGTCAGAAACACACTGGTCATAAACATAGTGGTGAGAAACACGCTGGTCAGAAACACGCTTGTCAGAAACACAGTGGTCAGAAACAAAGCGGTCAGAATCACAGTGGTCAGAAACACACTGGTCAGAAACACGGTGGTCAGAAACACAGTGGTCGGAAACACAGTGGTCACAAACACAGTGGTAAGAAACAAAGTTGTCAGATATACAGTGGTCAGAAACACACTGGTCAGAAACGCACGGGTCAGAAACAAAGTGGTCAGAAACACAGTGGTCAAAAACACAGTGGATAGGAACACAGTTGTCAGAAACACAGTGGTCAGAAACACAGTGGTCAGAAACACACTGGTCAGAAATGTTGGCCTGAGGGTGAGTGTGCACTCTGGAGGGTCCCTAGCAGTGGCTGTTTCACACCACCAACTCTTTTTGGAGAGACTGAAACTGTGGAGGTAACTGGTCCCAAGGATGGCAAAATCTAGTCAGAGAGTGAGGCAATAGTTTTGGCCTCAACTGGATGGGAATGAACACTTGATCAAGGCTCACAAGCAATGGAATTTTATACCCAGTGATCTAAGCTTTCCAGAACACCAAAGCATGCCAGATTTGGAGCTTCCTAGCAGATTATATGGCTTCTAGAGTACTCCTTGGTAGGCTATCCTTTTCCCACCTAGGAATGCATCGCTTCCCTCCTCTAGAAGCTTCTTCCCCTTCCTAGATTCCTCAGCTTGCTTCTGGTAGGAGGGAAGTTGTCTAGAAGACCAAGACACCTCTAGATACCTTGTAGGACAAGTCACCCCTTCTAGAAGGTGTGCCACCTTCCTGGACCCTCACCTGGCCTTCTAGAAACTTAAAGAGGAACTCTAGAGGTTGAGCTAGCTTTCTAGGTCCTATTTTTGACCTCCCTTGAGGCAGGGCAGAATTTCATCTTGTGGCACTTGAACCCGGGCCCCTGCCTATAGAGGTGGACACCATTAACCTCTAATCCACTAAGGCTTATCTTTTTGGTGTTCCTTTTTGGAGTCACTCCTGCCATGGTGAGGAGCATCATTCCAACAATCTCCCCCTTGCGCGTCACCCATGGCAGTTGTCCATGCTCAGCGTGCAACTTAAGAGGCTTGGGAAAGCCCAAGCTCCATACAAGTAGCATCTTGCCTGTCTATGGGTTGCGCCTTGTGTCATGGCATCAGCAAGCATGTGCTTTGTGCCGCAATGCATAAGCACCACCCTTTGCAACAAGGTCTCGTGCAAAGTGATGCCGGATCTCTATGTGCTTGGTCCTCCGGTGTAGCACAGGGTAGTTGGTCAGGCTGATGGCAATCATGTTGTCAACATTGAGTGCCGTTGGCTTCTTTTGCGGCACCCCAATCTCCTTGAGCAATCGCCGCAGCCATAGTGCCTCCTTTGCGGCTTCCGCGCAATATACTCCGCCTCAGTGCTGGATAGAGCCACACTGTCCTGCTTCCGGTTTGTCCAAGACACCGCTGCACCACCAAGCACAAAAACATAGCCTGATGTTGACTTGCGGTCATCAACATCACCTGCCCAGTCAGCATTAGAGTAGCCAACCATCTCGAGGGAGTCAGTCCGCGCTCCCCCTCCAAACACAAGTCGCAAATGTGTCGTTGCCTTCAAGTAGCGGAGGATTCTCTTCACCGCTTTCCAATGTAGCGGCCCCGGATCAACAACATAGTCGCTCACTTGTCCTTCAGCAAAGGCAAGGTCAGGCCGCGTCGCCACCATGGCATACATTATGCTGCCAACTGCGGACTGGTATGGTACTCCAGCCATCTCCGCCTTCTCATCCTCTGTGCTCGGGCCCATGCTCAAGCTCAGCTCACATGTCGTTGTCATAGGTGTGCCGATGGGGTTGCACTCCTCCATGTTGTAGCGGCGGAGCACCTCCTGCACATATGTTTCTTGGCCCATCTCCAGCGTGCGTGCTTTGGGGTCCCTCTTGATGGCAATGCCAAGGTAGTACTCAAGCTCGCCCATGTCTGTCATCTTGAGCCGGCCGCCAAGGTGTTGCTTCAGGATCTTGAGCTCCCCCTCATCCGAAGACACAAGGATGAGGTCATCCACGTAGAGGACGACAATTTGGTGGAGTCCTAACTGATAATGCACGTACACGCTGTGATCGGCCTCGCAGCGCTTGAAGCCAAGCTAACCCATGAAATTATCCATTTTGAGGCACCACATGAGCGGAGCTTGCTTCAGTCCACAGAGTGCCCTTCGAAGCCGGCACACCTTCCCTCGCGGCATATCCACCCCCTCTGGCACCTCCATGTAGACTTCCTTGTCCAGGTCGCCATTGAGGAACGCGGTTTTTACGTCCATTTGGTGGACTTTGTAGTCGCGTGCCGCCGCCACCAAGAGGATAGTACGGATGGAGGTAAACTTGGCAACTGGTGCAAAGGTCTCGTCGTAGTGCTCCCCTTTTCTCTGCGCATATCCTCTCCCCACCAGCCCCGCCTTGTACCGCTCCACCTTCCCCTCCTTTGTGAGCTTTATCTGGAAGATCCACTTGGAGCCGATGATTTTCTCGCCCTCCTGCCGGTCAACCAGCTCCATCGTGCTGTTCTCCTCGTGGGAGGCAAGCTCAGATCTTATTGCTGCCTCCCACTCAGCCCCATCCTTCCGCTGCAGTGCCTCCTTTACAGATTGAGGCTCCTCTTGCGTGAAGAAGGCTTTTGCAAATCCAGTCCAAATGCCCTTGTTGGCATCATACCTTTTTGTCCTTCTTCACACATGGTTACTCGTGTGGGACTCTTGAGGCGGTTGTTGTTGTTGCTGTCTCCTTTTGGTGCCATCCTCTCCAAGCGCCTGCTCCCCCTCTCTTGGAGCCCTTGGAGACATCGGTCTACTCCCCACCTCCACGTCAATCTCCGGTGCTTTGGATTCCTCATCCAAACTGGCCAGAATAAAGTCTGCCGCTCGCCCATCCCTCAGGCGATGCTCTCCGGTTGGTGGTGATGCGAGGATGTCACCCTTATTCACGTCCTCCGGAATCTCTCCCTCAAGGAGTGGCATCCACTCCCCCCTCTTGGAGAGACCTGCCTCCTTGTTTGTCCAACAGCTTTTCTCGTTAGACGTGATGTCGCGACTCCGCACAATCTGTTGCCTCCTTGGGTCAAAGAGCCGATACGCCTTGCTTCCGCTCTCATATCCAAGGAAAATACACCGGCGGGTACGCGAGTCCAGCTTGCTCCGTCCCTCACATGCCTACACCATTGCATGTGCAACACAACCAAACGTGCGGAGGTGACCCAGTGCCGGCTTCCTCCCGCTCCACACTTCTTGTGGAGTCTTCCACGCATTGCTCTCCTTGTCCTTCTGCGGCTTGGTCGGCATGAGATTCATGATGTACGCTACTGTCATTGCCGCCTCCGTCCAATACCGTTGTGTAAGGCCGGCGTCACTCAACATGGATCGCACCATGTTAAGGATTGTGCGATTCGATCTCTCTGCAACGCCATTCTGTTGTGGGGAGTGTGGAGTTGTTTTCTTCCACTCAATCCCCTTGCTCTTCATCCACCCAACGCACCCCGCATATTCACCGCCATTGTCACTCCAGAACGCCTTCACCTTCAACTCTGTTTGCCGCTCCACATCAACCACAAACTCTTGCATGCATGCAAGGACCTCACTCTTCCGCTTCATTGGGTAGAGGTAGAGTTTCCGGCTGTGGTCATCGATGAAGGTGAGGAAGTCACGAGCTCCGCCGATGGAGCTCTCAAGCGGTCCACACACATCTGTGTGTACCACAGCCAGTTTTGCCGATGCACGCGTCCCCTTAACGGCAAACAGCTGCCGAGTTGATTTGCCAATGATGCATGGCTCACACACAATCTCCTTAGTTCCATCAAGGCCGCTGATTTGGAGACCCCGCACCACTTCCCTCTTAGCCATCTCCTTCACTGTTGATGGAGAAATGTGGCAGAGTTGGCGGTGCCATAGGTCCAGGTCTCCTCCGTCCTTCGTTGCAAAATTGGCGGCGTTGGACAACACCGGGCTGCTGAGGATCTTCGCACGTAGCAGGTACAAGTCCTCATCCCTCTTGGCACGCACAATTACCTCACCTTTGCCCTCTTTGCGGATGATGGCTTCCTTCTTTTTGAAGAGCACCTCAAGTCCCTTGTCGGTAAGGCGGCTGACGAAGAGCAGGTTTGCCCCAAAGTTAGGCATATGCAGCACATCGTAGATTGTGCTCGTGACAGGTTTTCTATCCACAATTGACTCAATGCGGACGTTACCCTCACCGGCAGCAACCTCTATTTTTCCATTGGCCACCGTCATGCGTCTCTTCGAGGCGCCGTAGGTGACAAACGCCGCTCTGTTGCATTGCGTATGGCGGCCCGGAGTCGATGACGGCAACTCCCGGATCCTTCAAGTTGGTGGAGTTGTACGCCATAAGGGCGTGCTCATCTTTCTTCCAGCCCCACTGCGACCGGTCTGTTTTCTTCTTAGAACAGTTGCGCACGTAGTGGCCCTCCTTGCCGCAGTTGAAGCACTCCACCTTCTTTTAACACTTCTGAGGGCCGTGTTTGGCATCCTTCCACTTGTCGCCTCGGCCTACACTTTGAGGATGAACTGTGTAAGCTGAAGTTGATGCCGCTACACTCTCTTGACCGCCACGTCACATCCACTCATTGCGCACTTACTCAGCAATCTTCGGGTACTTCAGCTCGTCGGAAGGCCAGCCACCAAGGACTGTGATCATGGGACTCCAACTGTGTGGCAAGGCCAGAAGGAGGATCATAGCTTGCAACTAAGAGTCGACCTCCCAACCCGTGGCCATGCACTCCGCTGCAAGGGACTCAATCTGCTGCATGATCTGCATGATGATGTAGCCTTCGTTGGCTCGGAGGGTGACGAGCCGTTTGAAGATGAAGAGTTGATTGGCAAGGTTGCTTGACTGGTAGATGGAGTAGAGTTTTGACCGTGCGTCGGCGGCCAGGGTGCATCCTTGGATGCGCCCAAGTTGTGGTGGGCATAACGCGGACACAAGGAGAGCCAATGCCTTTTTGTTGCGATTCTTGTATGCCTCCTTCACCCCAGCCGTTGCAGTCTCCGACGGAGCAGTCTCATCACCTTTTACGAGCTCAAGCAGTCCCTTGTCGTCAAGGAAGACCTCAAACTGCCACCTCCACAAGGCAAAGCCTGTCCCATCAAACTTAAGGACAGCGCGGCTGCTCTCTTGCTCGCTAGTTGCCATGTCTTGCGGTTGAGAGCGTGAAATCAAGCTGACTTTGAACCCCTTAGAGGCGTGGGCCCATAACCCTTTGTTGGCATGAGGGTGAGTGTGCACTCTGGAGGGTCCCTAGCAGTGGCTGTTTCACACCACCAACCCTTTTTGGAGAGACTGAAACTGTGGAGGTAACTGGTTCCAAGGATGGCAAAATCTGGTCAGAGAGTGAGGCAATAGTTTTGGCCTCAATTGGATGGGAATTAACACTTGATCAAGGCTCACAAGCAGTGCCATTTTATAGCCACTTACCTAAGCTTTCCAGCAAACCAAAGCATGCCAGATTTGGAGCTTCCTAGCAGATTGTATGGCTTCTAGAGTGCTCCTTGATAGGCTGTCCTTTTCCCACCTATGAAGGCATCCCTTCCCTCCTCTAGAAGCCTCTCCCCCTTCCTAGATTCCTCAGCTTGCTTGTGGTAGGAGGGAAGTTGTCCAGAAGACCAATACACCTCAAGATGCCTTGTAGGACAAGTCACCCCTTCTAGAAGGTGTGTCACTTTCCTGGACCCTCACCTGGCCTTCTATAAACTTAAAGAGGAACTCTAGAGGTTGAGCTAGCTTCCTTGCATCTATTTTCCACCTCCCTTGAGGCAGGGCAAAATTTCATGTTGTGGGACTTGAACCCGGGCCCGTGCCTCTAGAGGTGGACACCATTAACCACTAAGCCACAAAGGCTTGTCTTTGTGGTGTTCCTTTTTGGAGTCACTCCTGCCATGGTGAGGAGCATCATTCCAACAAGAAAAACAGTGGTCAGAAACACAATGGTCAGAAACTTACTAGTCAGGAACACACACTGGTCGGAACATAGTGGTCAGAAACACAGTGGTCAGAAACACAGTGGCCAGAAACATTGTGGTCAGAAACACATTGGTCAGAAACACACTGGTCAGAAACACAATCGTGAGAAACACGGTGTTCAGAAACACAATGGTCAGAAACACAGTTGTCAGAAACACGCTGGTCAGAAACATGCTGGTCAGAAACACAGTGGTCAGTAACAAAGCGGTCAGAAACATAGTGGTCGGAAACACACTGGTCAGAAACATGGTGGTCAGAAAAACAGTGGTCGGAAACACAGTGGTCACAAACACAGTGGTCAGAAACACAGTGGTCAGAAACACAGTGGTCAGAAACACAATGGTCAGAAACACAGTGGTCAGAAACACACTCGTCTAAAACACACTGGTCAGAAACACAGTGGTCAGAAACACAATGGTCAGAAACACAGTGGTCAGAAACACACTCGTCTAAAACACACTGGTCAGAAACACAGTGGTCAGAAACATACGAGTCAGAAACACAGTGGTCAGAAACACAATGGTCAGAAACACAGTGGTCAGAAACACACTGGTAAGAAACACACTGGTTCGGAACATACCGGACAGAAACACAGTGGTCAGAAACACAATGGTCAGAAACATAGTGGTCAGAAACACAATGGTCAGAAACACTCTGGTCAGAAACATAGTTGTCAGAAGCATAGTGGTCAGAAACACAGTGGTCAGAAACACACTGGTCCGAAACACACCGGTTAGAAACACAGTGGTCAGAAACACAGTGGTCAGAAACACACTCGTCAAAAACACAGTGGTCAAAAACACAATGGTTAGTAAAACACTGGCCAGAAACACACTGGTCAGAAACACACTGGTCTGAAACACAGTGGTCAGAAACTCAGTGGTCAGAAACACACTGGTCAGAAACACACTGGTCAAAAACACAGTAGTCAGAAACACAGTGGTTAGAACACAGTGGTCAGAAATACAGTTGTCAGAAACACACTGATCAGAAACACAGTGGTCAGAAACAAACTGGTCAGAAACACAGTGGTCAGAAACACAGTGGTCAGAAACACTGTGGTCAGAAACACACTGGTCAGAAACACACTGGTCAGAAACACAATGGTCAGAAATACACCGGTCAGAAACACACTGGTCAGAAACACAGTGGTCAGAAACACAGTTGTCAGAAATACACTGGTCAGAAACACAGTGGTCAGAGACACACTGGTCAGAAACACACTGGTCAGAAACACAGTGGTCAGAAACTCGCTGGTCAGGAACACGCGGGTCAGAAACACAGTGGTCAGAAACAAAGCGGTCAGAAACACCGTGGTCAGAAACACACTGGTCAGAAGTACGGTGGTCAGAAACACAGTGGTCGGAAACACAGTGGTCAAAAACACAGTGGTCAGAAACACAGTGGTCAGAAACACAGTGTCCAGAACACAGTGGTCAGAAACACAGTGGTCAGAAATTCAGTGGTCAAAAACACAGTGGTCAAAAACACAGTGGACAGAAACACACTGGTCAGAAACTTACTAGTCAGAAACACACTGGTCAGAAACACAGCGGTCAGAAACACGCTGGTCAGAAACTTACTAGTCAGAAACACACTGGTCAGAAACAAAGCGGACAGAAACATAGTGGTCAGAAACACACTGGTCAGAAACAAGGTGGTCAGAAACACAGTGGTTGGAAACACAGTGGTCAGAAACACAGTGGTCAGAAATAAAGTGGTCAGAAATACAGTGGTCAGAAGCACACTGGTCAGGAACGCACGGGTCAGAAACACAGTGGT
This sequence comes from Penium margaritaceum, assembly GCA_023375785.1. NCBI lineage: Eukaryota > Viridiplantae > Streptophyta > Zygnematophyceae > Desmidiales > Peniaceae > Penium > Penium margaritaceum. Next base: position 124,333 of record SZWC01005442.1, on the reverse strand, counting down.
CAGAAACACAGTGGTTAGAAACACAGTGGTCAGAAACACAGTGGTCAAAAACACACTGGTCAGAAACACAGTGGTCAGAAACACACTGGTCAGGAACGCACGGGTCAGAAACACAGTGGTCAGAAACACAGTGGTTAGAAACACAGTGGTCAGAAACACAGTGGTCAAAAACACACTGGTCAGAAACACAGTGGTCAGAAACACACTTGTCAGAAACACACTGGTCAGAAACACAGTGGTCAGAAACACAGTGGTCAGAAATAAAGTGGTCAGAAATACAGTGGTCAGAAGCACACTTGTCAGAAACACACTAGTCAGAAACACAGTGGTCAGAAACACAGTGGTCAGAAAACCAGTGGTTGGAAACACAGTGGTCAGAAACACACTGGTCTTAAACACGGTGGTCAGAAACACAGTGGTCAGAAAACCAGTGGTTGGAAACACAGTGGTCAGAAACACACTGGTCTTAAACACGGTGGTCAGAAACACAGTGGTCAGAAACAAACTGGTCAGAAACACAGTGGTCAGAAACACAATGGTCAGAAACTTACCAGTCAGAAACACACCGGTCGGAAACACAAGGGTGAGAAACACATTGGTCAGAAACACAGTGGCCAGGAACACAGTGGTCAGAAACACACTTGTTACAAAGACACTGGTCAGAAACACACTCGTGAGAAACACTGTGTTCAGAAACACAGTGGTCAGAAACCAGTGGTCAGAAACACACTGGTCAGAAACACACTGGTCTGAAGGACACTGGTCAGAAACACAGTGGTCAGAAACACAGTGCTCAGAAGTACACTGGTCAGAAACACACTGGTCAGAAACACACTGGTCAGAAATACACTGGTCAGAAACACAGTGGTCAGAAACAAAGTGGTCAGAAACACAGTGGTCAGAAACACACTGGTCAGAAACACGGTGGTCAGAAACACAGTGGTAGGAAACACAGTGGTCAGAAACACAGTGGTCAGAGACACAGTGGTCAGAAATACAGTGGTCAGAAACACACTGGTCAGAAACGCACGGGTGAGAAACACGGTGGTCAGAAACACAGTGGTCAGAAACGCAGTGGTCAGAAACACAGTGGTCAGAAACACAGTGGTAGAAAACACACTGGTCAGAAACACAGTGGTCAGAAACACACTGGTCAGAAACACACTGGTCAGAAACACAGTGGTCAGAGACACACTGGTCAGAAACACAATGGTCAGAAACACAGTGGTCATGAACAAACTGGTCAGAAACACAGTGGTCAGAAACACAGTGGTTGGAAACACAGTGGTCAGAAACACTGTGGTCTGAAACACGGTGGTCAGAAACACAGTGGTTTGGAACATACTGGTCAGAAACACAGTGGTCAGAAACACA